>VWYO01009069.1:73303-95284 GCA_013400275.1 Rhadina sibilatrix
GGGATCAGTGTGGCAGCCCGCTGGCCTTGCCCGAGATATCAGCGTCATTGCTGAGGCACAGCGGGGAGAGGGTGGTTGGGGGAGCCGGAGTGCTTCCAGCCAGTGGTAGGGGTGCTGCTCCGTGCTGGGAACTTTTCTCAAGTGCTGGGTGTGGGCACCAGGGAGCAGATTGGACCCGAAAGATGCCTAGCGCTAGCAGGAGCCTTTTTTCAGGGTTTGCAAATGTTGCGTGGTTAAACAGCGCTGGGACTGGCCCATCACCCACCAGCTTGCAGGTTCCAGGACAGGGAGAGAGCCATGACCACCATGACCAGTGCGACTCAGGATGGTGGCTGTCCTCTTGGCACATGCCTTCTGTGTGGCTCCCAGCCTGGTTGTGACCTCCCACGGCAAGATTTATCAATCAAGTGCCTGTTCACACCAGAGGGAGTTTTCTATCTGGAAGTGGGTCAGAAGGGACTCCCTTCACATCAGAACCAACCACTAGGCTGAACCCTTGGAGAATACTCAGGGCATCTTCAGGAGATACTGCACCCTGCCAGCCTGTAATAAAAACATAAGAACCATCTCAGCCCTACCTCCCCAGGAACCTGTGTCCAAAACCAACCAACACCCCGACACCCAACCAAGCAGGAGAGTGAGGGCTGGCAAAACGTGTTGGTCTGACAGAACAGAGGTTTGCTGCCTACACTCTAACACACAGGTGGCATTGGCTACACTTTTTATCCCAAAACAGACAAAAGGTCTGGTCTTGTGTGGAAATATGTCTCCTGTGCCTCCATACCTTCAACCAAGCTCAGGGTTGTCTCTTTCCCTACCCTGCATTCTCCTTGGCCACATTGTGGTGCAAAACCAAACTTCTGCACTGGCTATGAAGTAAGAAAGGAATCTATTTAAAAAGTGTCTGTGAGGGAGTGATAATTCACCATCACAGCACAGGCTGTTGGGACCTTCTAACCTCCTGGCTTGGCACATCGACGTTACTGTATTTCAGCAGTCAGATCTCAGGGGGTGGCTACTGGGGCTGCTCTCAGTGTTATTCCTGGGATTTACATCAGCTGCTATTGGATTGTCACCCCCTGAGAGAACAAGAGAACAAGCTGTGCTGTTGTGGCCAGGCTGAGGAGGGCAGCAGGTCCTGCCTGCAGCCTGGTACATCTTGACACAAGGGCAAGAGGAGAATAAGTGAGTGTTTCATGAGGGCTGACATGGTGGCAGAAGAGGAAAAATATGCTAATGGAGAAACATTTCAGCTAATTATGATAACACAGCTTCTGCAAGAGGACCTGAAATGGCCACAACCACTTCTCAGCACTCATGAGGACTTGGAGGATCTTTTGGGTGTTCTTTTGGTGCAGGGCAGGGCTCCCCACTTTGAGCAAGACCTGAGTTGGGAAAAACAATGATGGCCATGACATCTCTGGAAAAGGCATAAAGATTTGGGATCTCTCTCTGCCTCAGTCCACCTGGGATCCTCAGCTCATTAGACTCCCCAAAGACCTTCTCCAAACCAAAGCACTTGGGTGCAGGAATGCAGGGGCTGAACAGCACTGATGTCCTGAGCCCTGTGAGTCCCCATTTCCCTGGCTACATCTGTGGTGGAGCATTCAGCCAGGCACCCCCTTCAGCCCCCTGCCTTGCCATGAGCATCCTGGGAGACCATGGGTGCTCTCTCATGCCTGCTGGGTGTGAGAAACCTGAGGCTGGGCTCTTCTCAAGCTCTCTTAGCAAGGCACTGAGTATTTCACTGGGGCAGGGACTGGCATGCACAGCCCCAGCCAAGCACCTAGGCCATGAGGAGCTGGGCTCAGTCTCACCACCTCCAGTCAAAGGAACAATTGAGTGTCTGCTTCAGCATGGAACAGTAACGATGGCAGAGCAATGAGGAAATGCACAGTGTGGGGTGAAACCCCAGGCAGACAGAGATGAGATGTGAGCCTGGGTGTCCTCTGCCACCATGGCACAGATGTGCTCAGGGGACCACTCCCTCTGCTCCTTCCTGAGCTGTGTTTGGGGTCTGTAGGCAGATGTCTGAAACCCTTGCTTGCCCTCTGTTCCCCAACCCCTGTGTGGCTGGAAGCTGTCTCATTCCACAGTGTTCTTACCAGCACCTACAATCACTGGTGGTCTGTTCTTGGGTCTCTCCCTTCACTTTATAAGACATCAAGTGGATACCTCCCATCATGGTGTTTCCCTCTGCACATATGCTGTTCATCCAGACCACTGGGGTAACATATTATCAGTGTAATTTGATTTCACCTTCATAACGAAGGCATTCTCTTTAAATACTAAATTCTCCTTAAATTGTCCCAACTCCTGCCCAGAGGCAGAATTCAGCCTAAATCCAGAGGTCTGTGTACACTGTTGTTAAAACAACCAAAGTACTGACACTTTTCCACAGTTGTCTTCACTACTACAAAGTTTTTTGGGGGGTTTGGCTTGAAAATCACTTGCTCCAGCTCAAGTTTTTCAGTTTCTAGTTATTTTTGCCTCCACGAGTCTTTGGCTGTTGGTGAAGAAGCTGTTGTTTAGCCCTGGAATGGCTCCAAATCTTTCCACTGGGTGTATTAGTTATCCTGAACTCCTAACCATAGCTGGAGTATTTTTAGCTCTGCACATCAGTCATCAAACAAATGCTGCCACAAGGTCTGCAGGACTCCATGACTTCCCCCACAGCCCAGCTCCTTCTGAAGCTCCAGGCTCAGTTGTGCAGAGATGACCATAAAATCCTACCTAGGGAGCCACCCAGGACTGTGACCAAGTACTTTGTGCCATCCCCATGAGATCCATATCCAGGCTGTGACTGAGCACATGGACAGGCACAGCTCGTGCTTTCTTACAGGAAAGCAGGGAGCTCTGCCTGGTTTTGGTGGTGCCCTTGTGGAGGACTAGAGGTGCTTGCCTCCCCTCACTCCCACCATGGAACACTTCCTGCTGCAGAAATGCACCAAAAGGCTGGTAGGAACAAGAGCAGAGTAGCCCCTTGCTGCAGACTCGGCTGCTGCCTGCTCTGTGGACGTAATGCTGTGTTGTCTCCTGGCCAGGCTGATCCTCCAAGCAGCATCACATTCACACTCAATCCTTTTGAAGACTCTGGAAGTAGCCTCCCCTTTTTCATAAAAAAAGGAATCAGTCTGTCTGCTCTGCCCTTGGCTCCCTAGTGGTTCCTCCCAGCCTGCATGCTTTGCCAAGCCCTTGCTGGTCTGGGTTTAATAAGCAGCGGCTCTGCTCCAGGGGTGGAAATTAGAGATGGATGCTGCAGTAGAGCAAAGTGCAGGGACATGGTGGCAAGAGCTTCTGGATCCCTCCTCGCCCATATTTCTGCAATGGCACAACAGAGGCCTGGCTTAGAAAATGCACCATGCCACAGCTGGATTTGCTTCTGGAGCAGGGTGTACCTCCTGCATTACCTCCTTGTTTTTCCACCTAACTCCACATGGGATTGGAAAATACCACTGGAATATGAAATATGAACCAGAACCTGCAGGATGGTCTCATGTCAGTGGGCTAGCAGCCAGAGCCCAGTGGGACAGCCCAGTTCCCAGCAGACACTAAATCCCTGTGTCTCAGCAGCTGGGCTGAGGCTTTGCCCTGAGTGTTTGTAAAGTAACATTTTTCCAGGAGCACTCCTGGTGTTCACACCTTAGATCTCTGTTCTGCTGTTCCCCCATCCCAACAGCTGTGCTCTGTGAGGTGCCCTAAATGCTGGCAGAAGGAGTGCAAGTCAGGCAGTCACCAGAAGCCAAAAGTTCAATGGGTTCATCACCAACAGTCAAAGTTAGAAAGTAGATTGGTAAGGAGCTTGGAGTTAAATCAGCTGATTAAGGGTTTGAGAAGGAAACCTATTTCTTTCCTCCCCACCTACTTCCTGTGTTGCCCATTGGCCTCATTGTGGCATCCTTCCTTCTGCCCTTGTGGCCATAACTGAGGTGCCATTCAGGGGGAAGCCCATCTGAAATTGGTAGAATATTGCTCTAGGCCATCTCAAGGCATGATGACAAATGTGGTTTGTAATGGGGCTAGGTCAAATATCCATGTGCTTCATCTGTTCTTCCATCCCTCACTGGAGATATTTCAAGCAGAACTTAAACCTGTTCTCTGGGAGATTTTACTTAAACAGCTTCATCTCCACAGAGGGAGGATTGAGAAGCTGCACCACCCACTGTGGCTCAGCCAGAAATGAAGGAGTGTTAAACCCATCTGATTTCAGACCCCCAGATGTATCTTCTGTGGATCAAGCTTGACACCAGAGATCTTCCAACCAGTAGCTTCATGCAAGCAGCTCCTGCTCTCTGTGGCAATCATGAGCCATTAAATCAGGGAGCCCTGATTATTTTCTGTGTGTGTGTGTCTGTTTTGTTGGGTCTTGGAAAATATTTTGCATTCTCCTGTTAATTCTTTCCCAGAACTTTGCATTGTTCCAGCTGAGAACAGTTCATGGCAGGAGGAAAGCAGGAACAGGTGAGTGACTGGCAGAGGATGTATTGGAGAGGCCCAAACCCATTTAGGATGGCTTGAGGTACCAGGGATGTGCACCTCAGCCTGTGCCAGAAGTTAACATTCCCTCTGCCACGATGACAGGGAGCAGGATACACTCGTGTCCTGTCTGCTGCTGGGCTCCATCCAGCAGATACCACAGTCCATACCAGATGTGAGCTGTGGTGCTGCAGTGGAAAACTATCCCTGTGCCAGGGCAGGCTTGTAACAGGAAAAGCCAGCCCGAGGGCACAGCAAGCTAATTTGGGAACACAATGGTTATGCTAATCAAAACACCTTCCAGAGGAGAAGGGAAGGAAATTACCTAATCCTTCACTGCAGCGTGGTGTCCCTGTGCCCAGGCTGAAGGACCACAGCTACGCACAGCTTGGAAGAAAGGGCATTTCCATCTGGGCAAGGAAAAAACCCCTGGGACCTCTTACCTTGAGACCCTCTCCATCCATAGTGGATGGAGGAGAGTCCTCCTCTTCCCATCCCCAAACTGGCTTTAGGTCCAGAAAAATTCATGCTTCTCTTGAAGTTTGGCTGGACACAAATTTACGTGACTCAGGAGCTTAGCAAGAAACTTCATCAGAATTTGTAAAATCAGCTGAGAAGGGTTGAAGCAGTTCAGGGATGTGCAGCCTGTCTTGCACCACTGCCAGCAGACTGGGATGGGGCAATCACTGGCTCTGCCAAGGGAACTCTTCCCATGTCCCATGGATGATCTTAGCAGGCTTTATGTCATTGCCTGACTCAACATGTGGAAACTGTAATCCAACTGAAAACAGCCCAGGAAGGCTCTCCTAACAAGCCAGGAACAAGCACAGCTCCCAGCTTTGAGAAATCTCAGGGCATGGCCCCAGATAGAGAATTTAAGGTATTTTAGGGATGCTAGTGCTACAGAGTATGAGTAGAGGATAACAGTGCACTTTCAGTATTCAATAAAAAGCCACCAAGTGCTTCTGGCTTAGAAGAAACACACTTCAGCTGAGGACAGGCTTCCCTGATTGAGGCTCTCCCACATTCCCAAGGCTCCTCTGCCTATTGCCCCCACACCTCCAAGTGAAACCTGTGCAATGCCTTTTCTCCCCTGGCTGAAGCCAGGAGCCAACAGGGAAAAAGTGTGAGCCATGTCCAGAGTCAGAGGTTTGGATGCACTTGGAGGGACTGCAAAATACAGGCACAAGAGCCATGAAGGGAAAGCCAAGAGCTGAAGGGGCTTTTCCTCTGCTTCATGAAAAAATACACTCTCTAAGTGGCATATTTTTCTGGAGGAGAAGAACCCCTTCACAGAATATGGAATTGTCTTCTCCCTTCATCACTCCAAATTTTACATGGGTTTAAAAAAATAATTAACTTGCAATTTTTTCCCTTTATCCTGTTTGAATATTTCTCCAGCCCACAGACACCAAAGGGACGCCCATGGAAGGTGGCACTGATCTGTCAGGCAGCAGTGGAGGGACAATGGGACACCATCCCTCTGGTCTGATGTGGGGGTCAGAAACCTTCACTCTCTGAGCTCAACACCACCTAGGCTAACATAGCTCCCACCCCACTCCTCGTTCTTCTGCTCCTGTGTACCAGCAAAAAGCAGCCAAGCCCTCCACCTACATTTTGTTAAACTTCTTTATTTCCATGTCACTTCTAGCTGCTCCATATGAATCTTAGAGTGAATTTCTCTTGCTGGGTACAGGCATCCAACACACACCCAGTGTTGCAAAGAAGACTTTGCAAAGGGCCAACAGCCCCTCTCTGTCTCTGCAGAAGAAAAACTTACTTTAAATGTCCTGGGATTTGCCACATCAGCATTTAAATATATCAGATCTCTAAAACAAATACACCTAGGGATGATTATTTACCCAGTGAAACAGGATAAAAAGAAGAAAAAAGAAGAAAAGAAACAAAAGGAGAACATTTTTTTAAATTGTAATTTTTTAAGCAGTTTCTCTTCCAAAAAATGTAGCTGGAAACCTCAGGCTTGGGTTAAATCTGTATGTGAGATGGCACTGAATAATACCAAGGTAAATCCTAGCTCTGAATTAGTCTCCTTAGAGCAGAGTTGTGTACCTGCACGCTGCTGTCCAAGAACATGCTGTGCTCTCTGGCTGCACACAACACTTTGTACTCAGAATCCTGTCTCTGAGCAGAAAAGGAATTTTTATATTAGCAATTTTAAAAAAAAAGGCAAACAAACAAAACAACCCAACAACTCCTATCCAAGTACATATACAATTACACCCAGGTGCCAGGCTGAGATTTTGGCCAGGTAAGGGGCTTGAACCTGTTGCTGAATGAGGGTCAAAGTAAGCCCCAAATCTTGCTGCAGCAGCACAATGTGAAGGCTCATGTTGGAGTGTGAAAACATGGTGTTTGGGACTTTGGGAAGGCCTCCGGGTGTGCAGGGAGAAGCTGGAAGTGGTGGGATTCAAAGTCCAGTTTCAAGTTTGCTAGAGGTGTCTCTGTTTGTCCCCCCACTATGGCACAACAGTCACATTGGCACTCCAGGGTGGTTTCTTGTGCCATCCCTGTGCTTGGCTCGTTTGCTCCTCATGTTTTAAGTTCCCTGGATACTCCTGCACCACCTCACACACCAGTGACTCCAGCATAGCCTGATATACCTTACTGCTCTCTCCTTGTTTTTCAGGTGTGCTGAAACAAAGCCTGTCCTGGAGGAGAAGCCAGATCCCTAGCCACTCACGTTTGGGCTCTGCTTTCCCAGCATGGCCCTGAACACTGAAAAACCTTCAGCTCACATTAAAAGAGGACTTTTGGCCAGCAGTCACCTTGGCAAGGGGCAGTGTTATTTGGTATTTGACAAGGGCCTTAAAAGTAAAACTGGAGCAAAGGAGGTTGAATGGGAAAGCTGGGAATCAGGTCACCATGACTCTGGTCAGTTTGAAGTGCTCTGACACAGCAGAGCCGTCCCACGGACAATGGCCTTTGGCATGCCCATTCCTCCTGGGGCCTGAGCATGGATCCCTCCCAACCAGCAGAAGTGCTTCCCATTTCCACCGCCAGGGACAGAGACTCTTGTAAATATCTTCATACAGCCTAAATTAACCTCTGGGAATGGCTTATAAAGAACAACATGTTGTAAAATCCAAACATTTATATGTGCTATAAGTGTCAAGATTATCTTTAAAAGCCCCTGCAGTGAATCCTTTCAAATAACACATTTTGGGGTCTTTCTGACATAGCAGCACATGCTTAAAACTTAACAGATGGCAGGAAGTTACACTTCTCCAACATTTTCTCAGCTGTCCTGGTTGGACACACACATGTATATTTATACTGCAAGCTGTACTTTGACTCTGGGTACTCAAGAGAAATACAATGTAAAGCTTGTCTGCATTGCTGCCTCCATTCCTATTTGTATTTTAAAGACCTGTCTTGATTCCTGCATGAGATGCATTCTCCTATAAATGTCACATTTCCATCAATACCTAAAAAAGCAAGAACAGGTACTTGTCAACCTGCCCTAGTTCAAGTGGAAAAGCAAGTCACAGACTTTTTTCCAATACTTAAGTCTGTAGGTATTCGTGAGGGCACTCTTGTGATCATCAAAGCCTTGCTCAACCCATCAGCACCTGTGCTGCTGCGTGGAAGGTTGGTATTTCCAGTGATGGCTCTCTATCATCTGGTGGGGATTCAAGGAGGAGGATCCACAGGCTCCACAGTGGCTCAGACCTACCCCTGCACCAGCCTCTGCTCTTAAAACTACCTCCTAACTTTAGGTTCCTCTATTTCTAAGTGTCAGTCCATGTTCTTCTTCAGAAGGTGCTGAACACCCACAGCCAGAGCTTTTGCTAGAAAATTTTCCTCATTTAATAACAGCCACCCAGAACATTTGATTTACCCATGCTTATTTATTCATTGCGTGTATTGATGAGGCTAACATTTGTTAATTCAGCCAGTTGAATGTTCTGTCCTCCTCACGTGACCAAACAAATAAACAGGGAATAAACTCAGAGCAAACATCTATTCATGTCTTTATGAAAGGCTGTCTGAAGCTCAAAAAAGGAAGGAAAAATATTAATAATGCTGCCTGATGCTCCTGAACCTTCTTTAACTGCACCAAATAAAGGGGCAAGTCCATAGTGGATCTTGTGAAGTTTTAAGATTTACTTGGGGCCAGCTGGAGAAGGGGACACCCAGGGACATGCACAGCCAATTTGGAGAGAGCGACGCTGCTCCTGTACCAGCAGCTGCTGGGAACAAAAAGTTTTGCAATTGGCTGGTGGGAGTTAAAGAAGAAAGCATTCTGGCAGTAAATATACTTAGCAAATTCAAACAGTGAAAGAGTTCCAGGAAACTGAGATAACCCTGCAGGCACAAAGATCCTGATCCAAAGCCCATGGAAGCTGGTGGAAAAGAAAATCTTGTTAGCTTTTAGATGAAGCCCAAGGAAAGTCAAATAAGAGATCCGGTCACAACGAGTCTGTAATTCTTCCCAATTAAACAGCCACCCAAATCTCACACACAGCTCCTGGCAGCTCCTACCTTGCAGCTTGGCCCTCAAAATGGGGAATTTGTACTCATGTATGTACCTACACAAACTTTTTTTACTCACAAACTGCTGCGAGGTCCTGCTCCCCTGGCAGCTCTTTCATGTCTGTGACTTTGCAGACTGAGTATCTGGAGTTTCTCCTTGAGCTTCCTGTAGTTACTAGGGTATTTAAAGAATTCCAAAGGCAGGAAAAAAAGCCCCTGAGTGACCCCAAAAGCAGTACATTTCCTTGTAACCCCACAGTGCTCAAAACCAGGGTGTGGGATCCACGGGTCACGCAGTGGGGACCAGCATCCCATAGCATGGAGATGACACATGACAGGAGCAGTCAGAGAGTTGCCAGGTTGAAGAAGGTAAAATTTGCACCAGGTGTAAAACTCTGGCTTAAGTAGGATCCAGTGGACCTGGCTGAGCGCTTTACTTTTAAAATAATAAAAAGTGGGAGTTTTACTTCACTCCTTTTAACTGCAATTGCCTGGAATAAAAATTAGCAGTTACACAATGCCTGCTGCAGAGACCACTGACATCAACAGTAAATTGTTCCTGCCTTCAGTGGTCTTTGAATCAGATCCTAAAAATGCAGCCCAGCCCATCCACATCTGCAACACCACAGCCAGAAATGAGTTCAAGCATCCTAGTAATCCAGGGAGGCGGGGGGAAAAAACCCCAAGGAGACATCTAGGAAAAGAAATGTGCCACAAGCCAGCAGCTGCTTTGGAGCTCTGAAGGGGGATCAGGAGAATGGGAAGGGGTTCCTTGGCATGACCAAGTTAGAAAGACAATTATCCTGTTAATACCAACATTATCCAGCTCCTAGCCACTCAGTTTCTCCATGCTGACAAGTTTTACTGTCTCTGGGCTGTCAGGGCAAGCTAAGCAATGGTTTTCCAACAGGAGGACCCTTGTCAAAAAAGAAAGTGTCTTCCTGAGAATGATATATTTATATAAGAAAATTTGCTTTTTAAGCATCCCCTTCCTCCTCTGGATTTATAGCATTAAAATTAATTTGAGAAAATATAAGACTGCTGTTTTTTTAAATTATAATATTTATCAAAGAACAGCTTTCATGACACTGGAAAGGAAATCAAGTTGACACTTTGGAAAACTTTTCCTAGAAACAACTCCTTTTTGTTTTAGTGCGGTTTCTTAAGGCCATTAAAACCAAAGCAAGAGCTGCATCTGCTCAGCATTCCCCCTCTTTTAACATTTTACCCCAGTGAGCCCTTTCAAAAAGATTTTTTTAAAGAGTGATAGAGTTTTCTGGGGAAAGGACTCTGAAAAAGAGCTCCTAGAAAGCCTTGCCTTCCAACAAGAGAGACAGCTGAGTTGTGAGGCCATCCAGCATGGCACAGCTTGGCTACCACAAGACCCAGTGGAAGGCAGGTGTGTGATCAAGGAAAAAAATTAAGCCTGCTTCAAGGTAGAGGTGCCTCAGGTTTTCCATGACTGCCATAGACTCTCTGGAGGTCAGGTCCCCAGTGAATGAGGCAGGCAGTGGTTTGCAACCCATATGCTTCCCACCCATCACAGTTTCACCTCATAGCAGAGCCAGTCTCACCCTGTTTGCTCATATTTGCCCATCGTGGAAAGCATTCCTTGGCTGGCAGCAGGGAAAGCCTGGGCAGATGCTCTGCCTTGGCTTGTGGTAGCCACTCCTGGTTGCTGACATGAAGAGGAAGCAGCTCTCCATGTCAGCATGAAGACATGCTGACATGAAGAGGGGACAAGCCCTGCTGCAAACTCACCTGCCTCCTTCCTACTGTTTTTCCCCCACCAAATCAGAGACAGCAGATCATATCTTACTTGCTCTGGCCAGGTCTGCCTTGTTTCAGTGTTCCCTGGCCAAGGACAGCTCTCCATCATCACACAAGGATATCAGTAAGGCTGCTGTTTGTCTCCCACTTCAGCAGCAGCTCAGACTGTGTGCCTGCCAGAACTTCTCTGAAGGCCAAGACCAAAGGGCCCCATCCCTGAAGGAGATTACTACAATTCCTTGCCAAAAGAACTGAGTGTGGCATCTCTTCCAGCTTTCCAGGCTCACATTTTCTATTGTAACCCACCCCCAGGGGCAGCTCACATTTACAGATATTCAGCTTTGATGCTGCAACTTGGTGGAGTCCTGGGCTCACTCCTGCCTTTTGAGCACATTCCTGCCTGAACACAAAGGTTTCCAACTCCTTGCAGCATCTCAGGGAGCCACATCAGTAGGTACTAAAAATCCTTGGGCCAGACCACCTGCAACCTACATCTCTGCCTCTCTAAAAGCTGATGTGCTTCTGCTCATCCACCAGATCATCAAGGAAGGCCTGGTCTGCTCTGTTTTCTTACAGTTATTTCCTCTTTCCTATAGGATTTTGAAGCATCAGGAGTTTTTTGTCTCTACACAAAATAATGCTTTTCCCCCATCCTTGGGCAGCTCAGCACCTAAGAGTAATTCCTTTACAGAAGTCTTGTGGGTTAAATTATGTGGTGTCCATTCTGATTATCTTTAATAATACTGGATTATTATTGTCCTTAATATGTCCCTATGGAGATTCCCATTCCCTGGGGCTCTGCTGAACTCATGTGTTCAAATTTTCCTGCTGGAAAAATCAGGACAGGGATGTAAAAAGGACTGAAACATCCTTTCCTCCTTGCCAACTAGCCAAGAGGAGTTGGCAATAAAGACCAGTTATGGCTGCTCCCTGGTGCTCCATTCCATTTGTGTTTCCAGCATGTGGAAAGAGACTTTTGGTGGGCACAAAAGTATTTTCTCAATTCAAAGTATTTCTCTCCAGCTCAAAAGGCTGAGTTTACAGTCCATCAAGCAGGTACTGTTCAGAGTTTAAAAAAACATCAGTGGCCACCCAGATTATACAAAAGGGAGGGACTGATTGAGGTCAAGCTGCAGCACAGAGCTTAAGATGGGGAACAGGAGAAGAAGAACAAGCTGTATTTTCAGAGAATTAGTTGTCTGTGGACTTCACATTGCTGTGTTAAATCACATTATTTAAACCGTTGTCTGAAACCAATCATATCCAAAGGTCCTGTTGCAGGTTCTCCTCACTCATGTCCAGCCTGAGCCCAGCTGTTCATGCAGATACACCAGAAAACACTGCAGAGCATTGCTGCCCCTTTCTCTGACAAGTTCCTATACTAAAAATAAATCCCGGGAAAAAGATCCACCCTCTGAGGTTGGGAAGGGTGTTTGTATGAAAGCAGCATCTCAACAGTAGAGTATAAAACCAGCTGAATTCTTGTCAGCACTGCCAAAAGCCTTGACAACCAGAAATGTGTAGCACTGTTGCTGGTAATTCCCAACTGGCACATAAAGAGCAAGTCTTCACATAATCACACAGCCAGCCCAAATCCTGGCCTCTGTCCATATCACTGACAGCTCAGTGATAGGAATTTGCTTTTCTGGAAAGAGGGAACAGGAGCTGACAAAAGAACTGCATCACTGCTGGTAGCTGCAGCCAGTAGCAGCTGTGGAGCTCATTCCCTTTCTCTGCCTCAAAGGAACACGCACACCCAGAGTGGCCAAGAAAGCCAGGACCAAGTTCAGATAAGCCTGTGAGCAAGCAGGTTACCAAATCAGCCAGGCCACCCTGCAGAAGAACTGTGGCACCCTGCCCAGGAACAAGAGCACATCAGGCTGGGGAAGGGAGTCCTGAGCTAGGAAGAAGAGAGGTCTGGGATAAGGGGAAGCTTCCTCAGAAACACAGAAAAAAAAATATTATCAGGAAATAGTCCAGTCAGCAGTGCAGCATTTAGCCAATGAAAAGCACAGAAATGGTGCTGCCCAAATAGCCATAAGCAGCTGAGAGTATTGCCACAATTAATAAGAACTGCAGGTTACACTTGATAAACTCAAAAGGAAACAGACACACTTGCACTGAGAATCAGCCCCCATGAGAAGCCACTGCTGAGAAAAGCCTGTCCTGTGCCTCACCACAACCTGTGAAGAGTGGAGCCATATCCCTAAGGTGTGGAAGCCTCAAACTCACCTTCTAAAAGCACAGAAATCTGTCTGAAGGGCAGCTACCTTTCAGGAAAAGGGACCTTTACTGTGACAGCTCCACCCCACTCACCCGAAATTCACCCTGAGGGGCAAGCAAGAAGGCGTTCACATAAAGCATCAAGACATTTGTGCTTTTCTTTCACTGGAATGGCAAAGATGACTTTGGCTTCTGTAAGGAGAGTCCAGTCTTTGCTTGCTTGCAGAAAGAGGGTGTCCCCAGCAGGGATAAACCACTGTTCCCCACTGGTGTTCAGAGTGACAGTCATTTCTGCAGCTGGCAACAGGGATGGCCAAGCCTGGATCACGCAGAGGTTCCTCTGGCACTGCTTTTCCTCAAAATAAATCTTCTGGAAAGAAAGAGTGCTGCTAAAAGCCTTGTCCCCAGGAGAGGGGTAGGCAAGGAGCTCTTCCATCCTGCCCTGTTCTTGGCCCTTACTGAAAGTCCATGTGTCTGCCAGCAAACCTGCAGTCAAAATCATGCCCATGATGGGAAATTCTGAAGGTCACAGATGCAAACAAATATTTGATGAGTTGATAAAATGCAGCCTTGACCAGTGCATGTCCAGCATCAGGAGAACCCCCCTGTGCCATGGCTGAGTGTGAATGCCCTCCAGCAAATCACCCACACTGTGTTTGAGCTGCCCTGCTGTGTGCACACTGGTTGTTTTGTTAATGTTTAGACGTCCCCCCAGAAGGCCTGTCTGGGCTCAGTGAGCAGGAATCAGCAACATGAATTACCAGGAGACAAAGTGTCCTCAAATACTGCTATTCTCTCTCTTCTCTGCAGGTAGAGGAGCCATGTTCCTCCTGGGCTTGTCTAGGTGACCTTTTCCCTTCTCAGCTCACCTTCTCCTGGGATCATCTGACCCATGTTTCACCCACTCTGGCCACCAGAAACCCACTTGGCCACCTTATATCCAGCCATCCTTCTGAGCCTGACCAGCCACAGCCCAGCTCCTGAAAGTATCTGAAGAGCATTGAGGGATAAAACACATCAGCCCTGCTTTGATGAATCTGCAATGCTGGTGCACATGTGACTTTGTCCTCAGGATGCATGAGACTGCTCACAGATGCATGAGAGTCCAGAGCAGTCTCAGAGTTGTACTTGAACTACTGTTGCTGAAAAAAAGGGATTTTGTCCCTGTAATGTCATGGAGATTTGTACAAGATGCCAGGAAACATGATTTTGACATACTCAGTAACCTGTAACCTCCATCTCTCCCTTGTACCCAGCTCTCTGTCTCCATCTTTGCTTTGCCTCTTCCCTCTCCTGTCTCCTTCCCATTTCAGTGGGACTTATTTCAGCCCAACTTTAAGGACAACCAGTGGCCTTGGATCCTGATGCAGGAATATCATCACTTTGGGTGTAGGCCTTTTGCTCCCTCAGGACCTGCAAAATGGGGAAAGTTTTCCTCCCCTCTAAATTTTGTTCTGGGAGGCCTACAAATTGTATATCAGTGTTCTCACATGAGGGAAACCTCCTTCATGACATGAAGAAGAAGAAGAAAGCGTTTTCCTGAAAGAAGAGACTTGGTCGGATGGAGTTTATAACTTGTTTCCTGACTCTGAAAATTTGGGTGAACCCAAGTGTGGATGTGCCTCAAGCATGTGCTTGCTTTGCTGGGAGTTTTGTGGAAAGCTAGGAGAGGGAAGTTTTAGGGTGGTTTTACTCCCTGTTCCTTGTAAATTTTCACATAGAGAAATAAGCCTGGCCATCCTACAGGTCCTCCAGCCAAATTTACTGCCCCCTCACAGTGTGGAGAGAATGAGACCCACCAGCTTGCTCCACCTCCCTACCCAGCACCTCAGCACAACTCATCCAACCACAGTGCAAACTCAGGGTTCTGCTGCAGCTATCCTGAGGAAAGTCCAGTTTAAAAGGAATTAAGAGGATGTTACAGCATTTTTAGACGATTAGTTTAACTGATATCTGTACCTCAGACAGCAACAGCCGCAGTATCCTGGTGAGCTGTAATATCCCTTGCTGCTGGACCTAGCCATTTATTCTCAGTAAATCTCCCCAAACCCTCCTCAACATGGAGGTGCAAGAGCAACAAAATGCCCCTTGGACCATTTTTTCTCCAGGCCCTTCCTCTTCTTCCCAGCAAACCAGGTTTGCAATTGATTGTGTTTGAATTCTCCAGCTATGTGGCTTTTCCTTTTTTAATGCCTGGCTGCCCAAGCACAGCTGTGGGCCTCAGTAAAGCAGACTTAAGTTTCGGCCTTTGAGGTGGTTTCAGACCCAAATCACCAAAAATTCTGGTGATAAAAATACACTTTGGCACTTTCAAGAAATGAAAGAAGTGGCTAGTAGTTGTGTTAGTTCACCTGTTGCCTGGCTTTAGCATCCCCATATGTCTGCAAGGAGCTATTTCCCATTCTGAAGAGGTGTGTTCTCTTGTATCTTTTTTCACTTCTGCTATTATTTTGTAATCTGCTAAAAAAAGCATCCTGCTCTTCTGCAGCAGTTTCAGGTGATCCAGCTTCTCCAAGCCATACAGCTACAGGGGTTTCTGGGCAGAGGCCCATGTATAGTAACTATTTCTCTTGAAAGCTTCTCAAAAATGCCAATAGGCAGCCCAGCACCAGGATTTTCAGGCTGACAACCTGCCAGGCTCAAGCACTCTGAGGCTGGTGCCTCCCACCTGGGTTTAAGGCAAACCTTTCACTTATAGACTCTGTCCAGCCCAGAAACATCAGGACTGACTAACCTGAGAGAGAAGGAATTCCCAGGTTTCCCTCTAAGTAACAACCTGCCTATACTGCGTGGTCCAGCCACAGCTTGATGCCCTCAGCTGCAGGGATGGCAGTCCCTGGATGTTTCACAAGGATGATGTGAAACCTGGCTCAAGGGCTGGATTTGTGAACAGGAGTATGCTGGCCTGAAGATCATCAGCACCTCCCACACCCACCTGGGCACCAGCTCAGCAACAGCAGCCTCTGCATGGCTGTTGTAAGCATTGCTATTGTCACACAAGTCTTGTCACAGCACTTGGCAGCTCTGTCTTCAGGGTCACTGACACATGTAGAAGACAATTATTCAGTTTCAGCTGTTTCTATACATTTAGGCCAAGTTCATCCTGCATCAGTCCAGGACTTGTGCCATGCGAATGCCCTGCAGTTATTGAGGTGACACCACAGAAGTGATGGAGCACTAAAACTGGAGTTGTGCATCAAGGGCACTGGCCTGGCTGCAAACAGTGTTTTAACATTCTTGTATTGTATCTTGCCTGGGAATTCTTGTGTAGCTTAGTGGAATTCAAGCAAAATTAGACAACAGCTGCAGAAGGGACATTTCCCAGCCCTACTCTGCAATAAACCCCACCAACAGGTGGGAATCACCCTGACATGGTGCAGCAGAAATGTGGAGTAATTCCCCTCCTGGAGACCCTCTGGCACTGTGCAAGATGGGTCTAGCCTTTGCCTCCATAGCCCCACTCTTAAATGGTCTTAAAAGGCAGCTTAGCTGTAGAAGCTGTCTCCGTGTTTTATCACCCCAGCACAGCACCATCTGGAAAAACAGCAGCAGATGTCTGTCTGCTCAGATTGAGGCAGAGATTAATGTGCTCAGGGCCAGGGGAAGGCAGCAAGGGGGACTCTGGCCACTGGGTTTCCCAGCAACATGCCTTGCATGAACATGTGCATCCTGTCACCCCAGCAGATGCAGTAACAGAGAGCTGAGAACATCCCCTGCTTTCATTACCCACTGATGTAAATGTGTGAGAAAAGAGTGAGGAACCATTTAGCTCAAGTGAAATGAAAATTGATATTTTGAGAGACAAATTGTAAAGCAATGGCTCATACAGTTGTCCCTACGACCAAGAGAGGGGGCAGCTAGGTGCAGAGGCTTTGGCGGTGTTTTTTTAACGTGAAACCAAGTGGGAGAAGTGGCAATCAAAACCTCACAGAGCTGGGATTTTGCATACTTACATGGAATTGTAATACACTTAGAGTGTACCTCTAAGTACACTAATGTAATATCCCCACACCTCTAAGAGGTGTGCCTCTCTAAGTATTCCCCCATCTTTCCTGGGACCTCTGACATAAGCTTGCAAGAGTTGCAGTCTTCAGCAGGGTAACTATACTTTCGGTGACTCTAAGTGACATCCAGGGACTGCCATCAACTCAGAGCTGAGCCAGATCCCTGGCACACCCTTAGGGCACCTATCTCCCTTCTAGATTGATCAGAATTAGGCACCCTGGGGTCTTGCTTCCCTGTCCTGGCTCTTACTGTCTCCCAATCCTTTTGAGGGACGCTGCCAGCAGTGTTGTTCCCCACCTCCTGCTTGACTTTGCCTCCACGCTGGGCCAACGTCACCACCCACAAAGAAGGGCCTGTGCAGTAACTGGGGCTCATGCTGTGCTGAGAGGAGTCATAAAGCTCCTTTTAAGATGTCCAGCACAAAGCTGAGCCTGTTCAGCTGCAGGTTGGGGGCTGCCGCCTCCCCTCCCTGCCTCTGCCAGGCACTGAGTCATTGCCCTGCCTTGGTGCTGCCAGCCCAGCACTGGGGAGAGGGCCAGGGCTGGTGGCTGAGAGCAGCAAACCTGCCCTGCTCACTGCTGCGACAGCCAAAACCTGTGCCTCAAAATACTCCTTCTTTCCAGAGGTGAAAATAGGGAATACTATGGAAAAGACCTGGGGAAAGGGGCAGCAGGATGGAAGGGGGGGTCATCCGTAGGGAAGAGGTCACGTGAAATCTTCCTTGGGTTTGTGTTTTCCACCGTATATCACTCTCAATGCTCTTTTTGACACAAGGAAAGATACGAAGGTTTCTACCTGTGTCCTTTTACAAGGCAAGAGAGGGAAAGTTGGAGATATTTTCTAGCTTGCAAGACTCATGGCTCTTGTAGTGTGGGCTTCTTCCTCAAAGACCAGAGCCAGGATTGCAAAAAATCTCAGATGTTGTCTAAAGCAGCACAAGAGACACACAATCTTCTGCCTAGAGAGAAAAAAAAATGTTAAAAGCTGGATCTCAGCACTCTCTCAAGTGTTTAAAGCATTTTCTTGACTCTGTCACTTTTATGACACTCTGAGCTGGCAGGAAATCTCACAGATCAGGGATTTTACTGGTGCCCAAGGAATCAAGGTGCTGGTTTTTTAGCTCTCTTACAAAGTAAAATCTGGTTCCTTAAAGGTAGATGGAGACCTCTGTAGAGGTGTGATGCCTGTCATGAGCAGACAGGAAGCAGTGCTAGAGATACACACTGTGATTTCAATCTGCTGTTAGAAGCCATAGAAATATGAAAAATAAATAACAGGCAGGATAAAACTGGTAAAAGGGTTTTTTACCCTTTTGCAGGGACAGCAATTTGAGTGTGTTGGAGAAATACACTCCTGACTCCTTTACCCTCCCATGCCTGCAATCCAGGATAGTGCAGCAGCCAATTTAAATTGAGGGAAAGAAGAGACTTGGAGAGAAAAAAATAAACTCCTTGAGCACCTCACCTGTGTTCAGCTGTGCAAGCCCAGCAGCTGGGAGCCTTGGGCATTCACTGTTGAAAATTCTGAGTCACACTCCTAAGAAAGTCCCAACTGCCTGGTTTGACTGAATAATTGCCTTTTCAGATCAAAGAATTGAAAGCAGGAGGTGAGGGGGGAGACAAGCAAAGCAGCTGAGAAGTCTGCAAGTTGAGAGAAAGTCACTTCAGCACAGCAAAAAGAGACACTCAATGCCAGCCACGCGATTTGTCCTCTCTGTTTATGTTTTGTCTTCCATATTCTGCTTTTCCTCTCTCTTTCTCTCCCAAGTTATTTAAGACAGGAGAGCCTCTGCCAGCATCACCCTGATGTCCTTCTGAAAATCTAAATGCAATGCAAGCACAAGGACCAATATATAAATTGGCATCAGTGCTGCATGAGCTGCACTGATGAAGGCTTCCCACACTCTGCCCTGTGCTGCATCCAAATCCACACCATTTTGGGGTTCAGTGATATGGGTGTTCTCTGACAAAGAAATGGGGGTTTGTCTGATGCCATGATCTTGTCTGGACTAAAGCACAGGTCTTGTTCTTCTTACAGGGATCACAGATTTAGTGTTGACCTCCATGGTCACAAGAGGTAGATCAGCCTTCACGCAGACACAGACACACACATACACACACCGCTTCTTGTATTCTCAACTGGATTAACTGATTTTTAACCGATTTTGCAGGGACACAGGCTGGAATAGAACTCACCAACAAAGCTATTTTAAAGCAGGCTTTCCTTTGCTTCCCAATGGTCAGCAATCCCCTCCTCCCTGGAGGATGCTCTGCCCATAATACACTGGAGCACTGAGGCACAGTGGGGAGGGAGGGCTGCAAAGCTGCTGGTCCATCCAGGACTCCCAGCAGCTCTTAGCTCAGCTGCCCCTTCCCAGGCCCCAGCTCCACTCTCTGCTCAGAAGCCCTGGGGATGCTGGCCCTGGCTGCGGCTCTCAAGCTGCAGCCATGCCAACAAGTCTGCCTGAAGATCCCTTAGTCCTTCCATCACAGCCAGCCAGGAATAGAATCCCCTGAAACACATCTGGCGAATCCAAACTGGATCATTTCATGTGGACCAAAGCTGGACTTGCCATTCAGTGAACTCCTTCAACACTACTGCAAAGTGTTGCAGAGAATCAAGAGCAGAACAACAAGCTGAGTCCCTCCCTGCCAGCCTCAATTTGCCAGAGGTCCAAATTAACCTCACTGCAGTCCTTCCCCCTCTGCAGCTTCTGGAAGTCATGGCATCCTGCTCCCTGAGCCCTGGCATCCACCTCTGTCAGGCCTCCTCTCAAAGGGTATTTCCTTTCAAGATAAAGCCCAGGCAAACCATATCCTCTCCCTTCCTTTAAACACACTCCTGTTCAACTTCATTACCTTGTTGGGACTGGCTGTCCTCCACAGAAAATCCATGTGGGTATTCCCACCTCTGGACAATGCTTCACCCGATATGTGTGAGATTTTGTGGGGTGGTCTGTGCTACATAGAGCCAGACACTTGGTAGGAAAAAGAGAGAGAGAGAGGGACAGAGAGTGGTTTCTCAAGTGGTTCCAGCTTGCTGCAGGTCAGCACTTGGCCACCAAGTTTACATTAAAAGCTACTTGATTTTGATGGCAATCCTTTTCTTTCCCCAGTCATAAAAAGTGAAACCAACATTGCTGCTCATGGCAGTAACATTTAACACCTTTCCTTAGAAAAGAGCTTGGATATGTATTCCGTTCCAGGCACACAATAAATGTGCAAATCAGACGGGAACCTGCTCAGGGAACCTCCAGGCACTGATGTGCAGAAAGTCCTCCCCTGCTGAGCCCCTTTGTGAGGGCCTGACCCGCAGCCTTCATCCAGCATCTGCATGGAAGCACTGCCAAGCATCAGTAACTGCTCCTGACAGCCCTGCACAAGGTCCTCGTCAGGGTGTCAGGACCAATTAGTGAGTATGCAGCAGCCAGGGCAGAGAGCACTCCCCACGGGGGTGGATGCATTCTGCTCCTAAGACACCTGCAAAGGGATCAAGGGACTGTGACCCTTGGGAGGGAATCTAGTAGGATCCTTCAGCAAGAAGACCCTGCCCTGTCACACCCCCCTAAAAGCTGTACTTTACCAGCGGGCAGTGGGAAAGGACTTGCAGCTTGGCTCCCCACACGTGACTGAGTTTTGCAGGGTAAGATACACCAATAGGCACAGGTATGATTTGGAGAAACTGCAAAATTTCTGTTGAGGCACTGCAAGAGAATGAGTTGCCCAAGTTTGGCATTTGCAGAAAACACTGAGGTGAAAAACTTAATCCTTACCCTATAAAGGCAGCTATCAGTTAATGAGTGACACTGCTCCACCCTCCTGCCTCCCCAGCTTCTCTTCAAGAGACTTTCCTGAAGCTCTTTCCCTGATATAAAGGTCCAAGCAAAGGCAGCCCTGACTTCAAGGATGAGGAAACTTGGTCTTCTGCATCTCTCTCACTCAGAAAGTAGCAGAAAGTCCCAGAAAGTCTGCCCAAGGGAGATGAGAAACTGCCACCCAAAGTGACTGAAACATTCTTCCAGATCCCCTCCTTCCCCCCGCCCCCCCATATCAATTGTTTTCCTTCGACCCACACTTTATCCCCTAACCTTCACTTTTCAGGTAGTCTCAACAATGCTCACTAGGGATGCTCTGGCTAACCACTCCCATGGGAGTGGGAAACTCCACCTTAAATAGGACCAGAATCTGAAAAGAAGCCACAAGCTGCCCATAGGGGTGTGGAGTATGATGGGGCAAGAGTTCAGTGTTTTTCAGCGTAGCTGGTATGTGCTGCCTGATGAGGTTCCTTGGCCTACAGAGACCTTCTTGCTCATCCTCTAGAACAAGAAAATCCTCCTTGAAATCCTGCTTTTGGGCAATGAGCAGAGCAGGCTGCACCTCTCTCCAGCTCTGATCCAGCTGGGAGGGTGAGGCAGTGATCTATCCACCATGAAGATGTGCCGCATGCTGCTCTCATCTCTTGCTGGCTGGAGATGAGAAGGAAGGACCACAGTGTCTGTCTGCCAAATATCCCTCCCTTCCCCATCACGCTGACATTAGCAATCATGTTCAGCCTCCCTTCCTCCTGCTTACATTATTCTCCTTTCACTTTTAAAGATTTTTCTCACCCCACTTCCCCTCCCTGACTGCCTCTGTGACTCATTGTTGGATGCAAGAGGTAGCTTTTTTCTGTGTGGAGGCATTTTTGCAAAGCAGCCCTCACAGGTGTTTTGCAAGTGGTTGACAGCCACCAGCAAAGAGCGGGGTAAGTGCCTGTGGTCCTGGCCCAGAGAGGATTGCACAGCCTGTCTGGCTGCAGAAGGATGATAGAATATATTGAAAGAGCTCATTAAACTCACTTTAGTCATGCTCCAAAGCATGTTGAAAGTCAGGAGAGAGTCCCCCAATGGCAGTCTCCATTGACATGAACAGGGTTTGGTTCAGGGTTAATTCCATCCAGCTGCTGAGCCCAGCTGGGTCCTGGGGTTATTACTGTGCATGTAAGCTGTCCCTAATAAAAAAAAAAAAAAAAAAA
>VWYO01009069.1:103821-144097 GCA_013400275.1 Rhadina sibilatrix
TTTTCTGGGAGGAAGACTGGACCCCTTCTGATCCACTGGACCCTTTCCCATCCCCTGGACCCTTTCCCATCCCCTTTCCCATCCATTGGACCCTCCTCCCCACCACCAGACCCCTGTTACCACCACTGGACCCTTTTGCTACAGGATCATCTCTACTTCAACAGAATCACATCTGCCACTTCAGAAGGACTCACTCTGGGACTGTTTCCAACACCCTGACCCACAGGGTGTCAGGTTGTAGCCCTGACTCGGTCAGGGTTCTCCAAAATTGTTGTTTGTTTGTTTGCTTGTTTTGGGTGGGTGGTTTTGTTTTTCTACTACATTTGTATTATTAATATTCCTAGTAAAGAACTGTTATTCCTATTCCCAAAATCTTTGCCTGAAAGCCCTGGATTGCAAAATTATAATTTGGAGGGGGGTGAGGGGTTTACATTCTCTATTCTAACTCCAGTTTCCCTGGTACATACCTGTCTTTCCAAACCAAGACAACCACCCACTCAGGAGCGGGTTAGTGAACACCAAGCAGGAATATTCAACAGCACAGTGCCAACGTGCGTTGGCAGGTTGGCAACACAATTCCTACATCCTTCCTGCTGTGGCTGAGGTCAGGGGAGGAAAGAGGGCAGGAAGTTGTCATCACCTCCATCTTTCCCCAAAGCAATCCATCTCTCACCAGCCATCAGTCATTGGTGTCCTCCTGGTGTCTTTGCTCCTTTTTTAGCTGCTCAGTAAGAAAACAGAGCCAGGTGGTTTATTTGCAAAGATTTCTCCACTAAGACACAGGGATGCCTGTCTCCCACAGAGAACTCCCTGTTTGCATTGTACCTCCCCCTGCTTCTTGTGTGCACCAAGGAGGAGCTCTGGTGGAGGAGGATACAAGTTTAAGCCTTGCATCCTTGCACATGACACAGCTTTTATGGTTCACCAGTTTCTGTGGACCAAATTATCCTGCCTGAGGAAAGCTTTTCAGCCAAGTGTCGCATTTCTCCCTCCAGAGCATGTCCTCCAGCTTGTCATTTCACTCAAGCACACAAATACTACGTGCACAGTCCCTAGAAAAGCAAATAAATCTTCCATTTTCCCCTGTTCTACTCAAGTGAAGGCTGAGCCATGCACAGAACCAGGTGCCACATTATATTTTGCACTTGGTTTTTGCAACTCAAAGGATTTTTTAAGTCATCCTCTCCAGAGCCTCTTGAAATGTCTGACATAAAAAGAGGGTGTGTGTATCCAAAATGCAAAAGATGGACAGACACAAAACCACCCAGCATTGGTGCCATTAACATTACCTCCTGCCTTTCTCCTGCAGAACACCAAGCTCTCGATGTCCTTTTGGCAATCCATGCACAAAGGAACAAGATTCTGTCACAAGGTCTAATGCAAGAGATTTTTTCACCCCTGGGCAAGTTCTTTAACCCCTTCTTTTAACAAAAGGATGTCCTGGTCCTCTAGAAGAACAGGCTCCACCAATACACAGTTTCCAGAATGGTTGTCATTGACAACCAAATTGAAGATGAGCAAGACCATCTCTGCCTTCATTTATTGCCTTTTATTTCTCCTTTTGCACACACCTAAGGGACAAGCAGGGGGTTTCTTTTTCACATGGTCTTTTTGACATCAGTGAGTAGTTTCTATGTCACCTTGCACATTTTACAGGCCAAAGGACTAGAAACACTCTGGGAATCATGTAGCCCTAAAGAAATGCAGCCAGGCCCTACACCAATGGGCCAAACGGTGCCAGTCCAGCCCCAGAATGCTGTGCCCAGAGATAAGCAGGCATTCTGCAACAGATGGATGCGAAGCTTAAAAAGCCCAGCCTCACATCAGGGAAGAGGAAGCCCATCCCAGCAAGGAGAAGACAGCTAAACAAAAGAGGATTCCCAGCCATTGATGGGAAAATAAAGCAACACAGAGGGTGGGACTTGATTTGTGCAAATATACCTAGGGAGGGTCGGTGGTGGAAAGGAGGAGGTAGCACTTTGTGGTCAGTCATAAAAGGAAGACATGGATCAAGTGGCCTCATGTTGACTCCAGACAGACGTCATAACCTGCCTTATTCA
Organism: Rhadina sibilatrix; assembly: GCA_013400275.1. Lineage (NCBI taxonomy): Eukaryota > Metazoa > Chordata > Aves > Passeriformes > Phylloscopidae > Rhadina > Rhadina sibilatrix. Next base: position 105,882 of record VWYO01009069.1, read on the forward strand.
GGGCTGGGCAAACACAGTCAGGGAGCCCTGCTGGTGTAAATCAGTCTTGCGTTGACTTGAGTCAACACAGCCATGCCAGGTGATGTCAAAAGACTCCCAACGTGAGAAGAAGCAGAGCAAGAGGGTCATTTGAACATTCTGCATGCATCAAAGCTGAGCTGTGGCAAGGCTGGGAACAGCTGCAAGGGAAATCCTGGAGCAGCTTCAGGAAGAACACAGTTCTGGGATTTTGACACCATTCCCATCATATTGGATACCAAAGGTACCTTAAATTCACCCACAACATCCCTATGAGCAATTCCAAGAGGGATCCACAGAGATTTTGCTGCTGATTTAACACGTCATGTTGAAAGCAGTGACTGGTGTACAATGAGAAGCTGACAAGCACAGCTCCCTTTCCTCTCCAGCCAGAACACCACAGTCTACTTGCAGGAGCTAACAAGCACAATGCCAAGGCTCCTCTGGAGCCTTGAAGCAAGTCCAGTTTCATGAGCATCAGCTCAAAAACTTGACCCAGAAAACACTGCCAAGCAAAAGCTAAAGCTCACCAAGTCAGACATGGCCGCCTCTTTTTCTCTTCCAGACACAATTTGGGGTTGCAGTGGTGTGGACAGCAGTGGGACAGAACCAGACCTGAACTAAACAACTGACAAACCTGTCTCTGGAAGAAGGGAAATTCCTGATCCAGTGGTGATCAGTATCTACAGGTGATCAATAATCACTGGTGTGCATCAGTGGTAATCTGCTTATCTGGCCTCTGAAGCAGTCCATGGGCAAGAATCACAACCCTGGTAATAGGTGAGGTGTTCATGGGTTGGCAGCATCCAAGCAGCTTGGGTTTTATACAGCTTGATGATGTTAATAAACAGTGATAGCTTGACAAAGTTAATTAACCCACCAGGCTTGTCTGGTCTCACCTCCTGAGGGAACTGGATCCTCCTGCAGAGCCTGCAGTGAAAAGGTGGCACCAAGATGTACTGAAAGATCTGCCTTAAATCTCACCTCTTACCCACCTCATATGGACAGGCCAGCTCTAAACATCTGGGTATTTGCAGGAACAGATGGCCAGCTGCTCGACCTGCACACATGGCTCAAACTGGTGTTCTCACCTCCAGCGGCAGCCACCAGGATATGTTAAAGATTCCAGATAGAGAACACAGAGCCAGCACAGCATAGAGGCCTGCAGCTCCAAGAGGTCCAAGGCAAGAAAAGGCAGAGAGGGAAGGCAGAGGGAAATAGGAATGAGAGGAGCTGCAGTTAAAGGGAGAGGCATACACTGAAAGTTTGCTAAGTATCTTACTTCCAAGTGAAAATCCCTCCTGCTTCTCACATTAATCAGGGCACTTAAAACTAGTCCTAACCAGCTGCTCCCACTTCCTTTGTCCAGCTCTTCTTAAACGCACAAGCAGCCCACTAAGAAACAGAGCAAATATGTGCAAAGATTTGCAGACAAAACCAGAGACCTTTGGAAAACACTCCAAAGAAGCAAGCACCCCTCTCCCAGCACAGAGGCAGCTGTGCTTTACAGTAGGACAGTTTCCAATGTTTTTCTTTCTCTGTGCAGACAAGGGATTTCCTGTCCTCCATGGCAACCGTTTTGCATTTACTGAAGGAGGCTGTGCCAATAATCTCCAAAGCAGAATGAAAAATTTTAAAGTGGCACTGCCTGTTAGCTCCTGGCTTTAACTTGCTGATGTTTTCCATACCCATGGTTCCAGTCCATTCTTCTACCCTCCTTAAAAGTGTTGCCAGTGGGGGCAAATCTCCAGTGCTGCACTGCCCACGCAGAGGGAGTTTCTCAAGCACTGGTGACACAAGTCTTCCTGAAGAAGTCACCAGCACCTCCCAGCAAGAACTGTCTGTGCACCTTCCAATGGACAAGGTTTTTGTTTTTTCCAACAGGGCACAGCTCCCAGTTTGAAGACAGTCCCTGTCATGAAGACAGCCCTGGAATTTGATGGCCAGGTCTTCCTGTTACAAGTTTAGAAGTAATCTTGCCACTCTTTCCTGGAAGGGAAGCACTCACTGGACCAGTGCTGGTCCAACAGTTCCAAAATACAGCTGAGTGAAACTAAACCTCCCCAGCAAGGTGTCCTTCTCCATCCGCTCTGAGCTGCCCTTGCATAGGTCTCTGTGCTTCTCAGCTCCAGGGACACAGATTCAGTACAGTGACTTGGCAAAAAGCCTTTGTTTTGTTTTGGCCCATCTCATGCCATTTTATCGAGTTACATCAGGTTGGCCTGAGGCCACAGGAACATCAGGACCAGCCCAAGGGATGCAATAAGAACAAAATAGGAGGGGAAGTGAGGCCATCCCCTTTCAGTGACAGTGAACTCATAATGAAAATACATTCCATTGCTGTCTCAAGTTTTACTGTACTAGAACTGTACTGATCTCTCATTAACCTCTTACACTTAAAGAGGTTTTGTTTAGCAAAACCTTCAAGGAAGATCAGTTCAAGAAAGAACTGGAAGCTTCTGATTAAATTATACTAAACCTGAGGTACATTTTTAGGCTGAACCACAGGTGCAATCTAAACCTGCGCTGTTTCAGTCGGGCTTTCCTCTTGCTACCTTTTTCTTTTAAAAACCCTTGGCAAGGGAGCAGAACAAACTTGATCCTAACTAAACCAGACATAAAAAAGCAGGACACTGTAGATTAGGCAGTATATTAGCATTAAACAGGAACCTTAAAGTTCTTTTTTACTCCTGTTTTTTTCAGTAAGTCAGGCTCTCAGGGGCCTTTTCCTCACATGGAACAGGAAAGTTTTTGAGTAACAACAAAGCAACATTAAACACAAGGAACAAAAATGGAATAAGAATCCCTTAAGTGATGGGGAAGACTTCTACAGTCTTACCTAAAAGAGGTTAAGGTGCTGCAAGCAGTAAGTGCACACAATCCACTGCTCTCTAACTTTGAGTGCTGACAAGAAGCCAAAGCACCAGCACAGGAGCTCTCACAATGCATTTCTACCTGCCCAGGACTCCAGCAGCCTCTCTTGCAGAAAGTGACCTTGCAATTCTACTGCCAAGTAAAACAGACCCACGGAAGGGAGCAGTAAAAGTCACTTAAACCGACTGAAATGTTTCACTGCATTGGAGTGGAGGCAGAACAGTGACATTGGCAGTTGCCACATCTGCACAGAAGAGCAGCAAACCACAGCCAAGGGACAGCCAAACTCAAAACCACCAGCACTCATTTGATTGCTTCCAAGAGCAGCTGATCAAGACAGCAAGAGACCTGGAGTGCAATTTCAGATTCAAGTTAGTTTCCTGGATCTGACAAAAACTCCCCATGGAACCACAGACAAGTCCCCTTTTCTGCACACCACCTGAATTCCCTGTCCTGTAAAACAGGCACTGTTCCTGCTGTCTAAGTTACAAAGCACTCCTAGCAGGGATTATTTTTAGCATGCAAGCATGAAAACCCAGTTGAGCTAGACTCTGATCTCAGCTGAGCCTTCTCATTTGGTTTGTAATACTAGAAGTAAACAAAAAGCAAAGCTGAGCCCACACCAGAGCTTAGCCAGCAGGCAGTATTTTGATGGCAGATGAAATACAATTTTTGGTAAACAGTGAGCTGCAGATCTAAAGCTGCAGCCAGCCAACAATTTGAGGGATGACATGGCTCACCATGTCACTGCACTCATTCACTGGTGAGCAGTGATCTGCCAGTGGACCAACTTCAAACCCATTTCAGATATTCAGTCACCAAGCAATGACGCAGGTGTTTAGGAGGACAAACTGAAATCACTCTTAACTGTGCTCTCAACCATAGCAGCAAGTGCTGGGAGAGCAGGGAAGAACCGAAAACTCCATCTAAAAACAGAAACTCTGCAGAGCTTTCTGCTTCACAGCACAAACAAGCAGCATCTCCTAATCTGTTGAAAGAGATGACAAGTCAGAAAACTTAATACCTGCTGAGAAAACCTCCCCAAGTCCATGTTTTGAGAAATTCACATTTGTTATCAGAAGTGTAGCACAAGACAGGGCCTCAGATCAGAGCTCCCCTACAGAGTGTGCAATCCAGAAGAAAGAGGATGGAATGGAGAGAAGCAGAATAAATTGGGATAAAGAACATAAAGAGGGCATGTCCACAGCTCTTCCAGGCTTTATGTATCCCAAAGGCACACAAAATGTTCCCTGTTTTGTTTACCAGCCCCAGCACAAGTGATGTGTCTTCCTAGAGTCATGACTACTTGCATAAATCAGGGCAAACCAGTTCTTTCCTGAAGAACATTTGATCCTTAATCGTTCCCTTTCTATGGCTACAAACCCATTTTATTGCAGCACCTGGAATCACAGCCTTGTACAAGAGGACATGTTTTTGAGCCTCTCTTGTGGGACCGGCTTGGTTCCCATCTGCAGTTTTTCTACAGCTGGATGTTTAACACCCTTTGTAAACTTGACCAAACAGTATATTTTCCTCTGCCCTCATTCAAGTAGGTGGAGAAGAACTGACATCTGCAGCATGTGACTTTTCACAGCAGTTACCACCACAGTGATAAGGCCTGTGCCTGTTTTTAAAAGCCAATTTTTAACTCATAAACTAGAGGAACAAGCTTGTAAAGTTAAAGTTAACCTGCTTTACAGATGGGATCAGTAAATATACATTAGTCAATCCTTGTTTGGGACATCTATGAGACTCTGCTCTCATCCACCCCAACCAGCCGTTCAAATTAAGTCTCAGCAATATTTCTAAAAAACTTATTTTCATATTGATGATAACCTGCCTTATCACACTGATCTACTCAAGCTGATCTTCATTGTGCTAAGGCTTTATTCAAGCCCCTGCTCTACGAAAAGTCAGGTCCAGTGATATTACCTGCCTTAAAGGAATATTTCTGTCCTTCCTTTTAAGCAGGCTGCCTACATCCACAGCTAATTTTATGTATCAACATCTGTCCAGCTACCAGGTAAGAAACTGGGGGATGCAGCAGCCTTTTCAGGACTTCATCTCAACTCAGTCTGAGGGGAAATGTGGGAGCAGGTAACCAGTGGCTGTTGCAGCCTGCCACCCTCTGGCCCCCAGCGGTGTGAGCTGTGCTAGAGCTTATTTTCCAAATCGCTACCCTGAAGCTGACTGCAATGCACTCTGCTGGCAGCAGCTGACACACAGCAGCTTCCTCCAGAGCAGTAGTGGCATTGGCAGACGCTGCTTTACAGCTTTCTTGCAGTTAGTGTAAATTAACTGTAACTACTATAACTACAATGTCATTACAAAACCATAATTACAGCCATTAGAAGTGTTTAATACACTTTTAATCTGTTCACATTAATATCTTGACTTTGATTAAGATAATGTCACAAATTTAGAGTGCCAACCACACAAGAACAAACACCTCATGGAAAAGCTCCAAAAAGGTATTTGAAACAGAAAAAGGGTTTTTTTACTTTGCTTTAAACACTGCTACTGGTAGTGCATGAAACCCACCATAGTCTGGCCTTTTTCTGGAGTTGGGATATAAAGTGTTGCTTGTCATGGCAAAAACAACTGCATTCTTTCTCTGGAGAAAATAAGAAGGGTCTTTGAGCCAGGCTGAACTATTTAGTTCAATACTGTTTAGGATAAACAGTATTCTTTTTTAGGAAAAAAAACCAAAGCATTGCCAACATGAACCAGCCAGTTTAGGACCACTAGTGACCCCAGGATAAGTGCTAGAAGTGCTTATCTGACATCTGTCATAGGAAGCATCACTGTCACCTACTAGCTATATAGAGGCCACATATGAACAATGGGCTTATGGCAAACAACCCCAAGTTGAAACTATTCCTGCCAAACAAAGGAACAAAAAGCTTACACATTCTTCAGCTACTCTGCTGCAGGATGGTGTGGCTGGCACAAGCTGCTCAGTTTTCATGGAGTATCAAGAAGAAAAAGCAGTAGGTCACAGGAAAGTAAACCCTTAGAAACTTCCACTGAGCTGCCCATCTCAGAGCTTCTCTGGTTGAAGCTGCTTCAGGCAGTCTTCCCAGAGCACAGCCACAGAGCCCAGTTTGAGCATGATTAGAAGTTTAGTCACATGAAATTAAACAAGGCTGAGACACTCCTCTCACCCAAAAGCTGGGGTGGCTTTACCCACTCACTCATGGTGGTCTCACTCACTGACCTACATCCACATATGCCAACTAATTGTAAACTGTACAACGATGGCCCTGGGGTTTATAGGCTGAGCCACCTCAGCTGAGCCCAGCTGCAGAAGAGCAAAAATACCTTACAGAAGACTGTCCAGGCCTATGCCTCCAGAAGCCCTGAAGATTTAAACAGCCTCTTGCTGCTAGTAGGAGGTGTAAAATTACTTTACAATGCTGTACATGCAGCATAGTGGAAGTAAAAGTTGCAGACAGCCACTTAAACAGCAATGTGACTTGAAGTCCATTTCATTTCAACACCCACTCCAAGAACAATCCTCTTGAGTCAAATAGTTCTCTCTAGTGCTCTGAAGAGCTCCAGGTGATGAGTAATTCATGACAGCTCTGTGTCTGAAGTCTCTTTGTCAGTTTACAACCCACACAAATTCTTGCCATACAACAGCTTGTTGTGTCAGACATCTTTATTTGCTGTGTTGCCCAAGTGTACAAATAGTGAATGTAGTTATAGAAATTCAAAATATATTGTAGTAGAAATCTGTCTGGGAAGTGGAATGCTAAGATATTCACTTTATAAAATTATTACCCTTAAGTAATTCTCACTTGGCAAGTTTTAAATATATCAGGGCCATGAAGAGACAGATTATGATCCTGCAAAAAAGGAGTTTTCAGTAAACTTTTTCTGGTAGAAGTCAGTGAACAGCAGATTAATTTCTTATATTTGACTCATTTTGAGTTATCAGCCAACAGGATGTTAGCTACATCCAGACAATTTATACACAATTCAGCTCCCATTTATACCAATAAAGTCAATGTATCACTATCAACATACTTAAGTATTAGTGAAACAATCTCAGTGACAATATTTTAAGCTAATGAAGTCAGGCCAATAAGTTGCCCCTGGCTATTGAGTGCAATTGATGCTTTTGTCACATTTTCAGAGTAAGATTCCTCAGTTCTTGAACAAGTCAATACAACTCTGCAGGAGAGACACATTGTTCTGCAAAGGAAGAGAATTAGTTTCAGATGAGAATGACTGATAATTCAAATCCTGCCTTTCACAATGAAGTAGCTTCCCAAATAGTGTGTCCATCACAGGATTTCGTAGCCTGTGCCAATGCTAAAGATCTCCTACTGCAAAAGACAAGCATTCAAGCAGTAACAAACCAAAATCAGATCACATTTTCTGCAATCTGCCTCTTCCTGCAGGCCTGCAACCACGACTCCATTTTTGGTAAGGAGAGGGGCAAGAGCCAGCAAGAAGCTTTTTGGGCCAAACTGAGCAGTGTTGTCAAGGCCTTTGTATCACATTCCAGTCCAGCACAGAAGTAGCTGCCTGTGGTAAAGTCCAGTACTCTCAGGGAGTGGGACACGAGAATTTCCTTCTTCAAAGGAAGCTGGGGATGCGCAGTTACTGCTTTGTTCTCTACACTAAGTTAACAGACCCTTCAAGCCTGCCTAGCAAAGCTTTGCAGAGGCTGCTATAGAGCCATATCCTCTCCACTGACAAGCCAAGTGACAGCCTGATCACAAGCTGCAGGATGTGCTCCTGTCCCAGCACTCAGGACCAGTGGACACAGCAGCTGCCTCTAGACATAGTAGGGGTCAAATCCCACAGATGAGGCTGCCTGATGGGAAGTCAGATGACCCAGCAAATCCTCCCAGTTACACAATACTCACTTCTCTCAACCCCTGCCTGTTAAATTCTAACGAGAACACACCTTTGCATGTTTTATTTCCAGTTCTGCCATTTCAATTAAGTTTTTGCGGAATGCTGCTATTCTCTTCTGCTTGAAGCTCATCAGTTCTGTAGAAAAGGAAAAAAAACAAAGGTAAGAGATATACAAAGTGTGACAAGTTTCAGTAACACCCCTTATGTTTCAGGAGTCTGTTGTGCAGCTCAGATTACAGTATTTTGATCAAAAAAAAAGGTTCAACAGTTAGTTGTGCTGTTTTTAGAGACAGATGCTATCATCACATGGCACATAGACAGCTTAAGACAGAAAAGCTTCGTAGGAAGATAGCTGGAATAAACCAGAAATAAGTCACACAAGATCTGTGAGAACCCAGAACATTTAAAAGTCAGATACACTAAAGGAGCAGCACATATACCACAAAAGCATATTTCCTCTGCTTTATATTATCCAAATATATAAATATATACACACACAGATTCTTCTAAGAACCAGCATTTGAAACTCTGTATAAGGCACCGAGCTGTACTGGGATAGAGCAAAAGCCTGTTTGCACAGTTCTGAGTGAGATAATTACTTACCTTCCAGTAGTAACATTCACATGGAGGCTGAGTTCAGTCCAGAAAGCAAATACTAGGGCTTATAAATAAGGTTGGTGTAGCACTGACACTGCTCTGCTACAGAGAATTGTTTTTAAAAATGTTTAACTGCATTAGTTTTACAGCATGTATCTCTACTGTCCTTGGGATGTCCAGACTATTTGTTCAGGAGCCTTCAGTAACTCAAGGTCAGATGGAGACCTCAACTGCATTAAGCTCTCCTTTAAGCATAAGTACAGCAAAGCCTGTTTTACCTTGTTTAGCAGATTCTGAAATATTTTCAAACTTCTGACAGCAATCCTGTTGATGTGCCTCAGCCAGTCTGACGTCCTTGCTCTTTAGTCTGGCTTTGTCTAGAGCTTTGTTTGAGTTCTCATAGTCAACAAGAGCCCTGGTTCGTCTGTACAGAAGATCCTGAATAGACAGGAATAGCACATCAGAGCCTTAGCAGGACTACTTCCCAAACTGAGGTTACAATCACCTTAGCAGCAGGAGGTTTCACTTCTTTCAGCACAAAATTTTGCTTTTTCCAACAAGCTATTACAGCCTGCTCTTGGCAGCCTTCTACAGTATAGCACTACATTTTCAGGACAGTCAGTTATGCCTCAGTGAAGGAAGTCTAAGGGCTACTATAGGCATAATTTCTTCCCTTGAAGCAGTTTATCCTGCTGTAAAGGTGGACCTCTCCACAAAGAACAAAAAGGACTTTCTGAATTCCCTGAGTCTACTTCCAGTGGACATTTAATTTGTTGGAGATCTGACAGTTTGACTGAAGCGCTGCACTTCAGCACTGTCTAGCTTAATCTAAACAGGAGAAATAGTACAGGTTTCTGAGCCAACCCCTTCCTAGTGCAGCAGTATAGTTGTGATGTCTAAATAACAGTACACCCCACTGAGGGAGGCTGTAGTGGATGTTCTGGAGTACCTGACATTACAGGTAAGACACTAGATGAAGAGGACCAGTAGGTTGTACCTAGATACCTTTTTGCAGCATAGTCATCCCCAGTCAAATCAATTTTTGCTTAGAAAAGACAGCAAGGCTTTTGCAGTCACATGAATCTACCAAAGCCCTCTTGGAAGTCCAGACTCCGATAGGGTTCACAAGTTACCATGTATTTGTGCTAAGGTACTCTAAAAATTCTGAATCAATCCCAACTACCAATTGGGAATCATTATTGATTTTATTGGCAAGTCCATGAGTACTCAGGCAGGGAACAGGAAAGAAACTGCTGCAGACTTAAATTCAGTTTGTTCTAACTTAGAGAAATTTAAAGAGTTCTTCCACTTTACATGCCAAAGAAAAATTGGTCAAAAGGTCTTCTGTAAGTGGCTGGGCTCCAGCTAGCTAATATATAGCTTCTATATTCTGCTGTGGTTTAAGAGTATCAGGTTTCTTAGGCAAAACAAGAGTCCACTTTCCTGTCTTCTTAAAGCACAAAGAATACCATGAGTGAGTCATGCTGCCCATAAGAAAACTAAGCTTCATAAAGAAAACTGTTCTCACCTTAGCAGCTTCTATATTGAGCATGTAGTATCTCAACAATTCAGAAAGCTTTAAGTCTTCATCAGATGAAACTCTACTCTCTACCTTCTGCAGAAGAGCAAAAAAAAAAAAATCAGTTAGTTGGTGTGTAACAGAGAGCAGCAACATCCAAAGTCAGAGATTCCTCTCCCCCCATACCTGCCCCCAGCAAAGCTTCTCTTACCCTAAGTTTCTCAAAGAGTTCTGCAACTTTCAGCAAGTACCTAGTGAGGGGAAAAAAAAAAAAGCATAAGTAGGTATGAGATACTTCATAGTCTGATAAATGCTAGGATCAACTGGCAGGAAAGCAGAAAGTTGAAGGCTGGAGTTTACTCCTGTATACAGATTCAAACAAGGTCTTAAAAAAAACAATTTAGGCAAAGACCTGGACAAAAGGTTCAAAATGCTGGATTCCAGCCTACCAGAGTGTACAGCTGAGCAGCTCAATACCATTTAATATAATAATGCTGATCTCCAAAGGTCTTGTAGAGAATCTCCCTGCTGCTATCCAAGAGGGATGAGCTGATTTGTTTATTCAGCTATACACTCTGTTATAACAAGGTCTTGATAAATTGATGGCAAAGTCAAAAGGTGGAAGAAGTAACCTCAAAAAAGGTAACTAGGTTCCCCTGGTTCAAAAATCCCCTGCTATTCTGGAATTGCAACGGTCCACAAGATAGTACAGACCTAGTGTAAGCTAACCTAGTGCAGTTATATTTAACAGCACACTAGAACACACACCAATAAACCCTTTTTTCAGGGGTCTCCAACAGTTTGTGACCTGAAGAGAATCAAGGATATTTCTGTTCAGAAGGAGTTTGATGACCAAATAACCTCTAGACCACAACTAGCAAGTGATCAACTAGTTCAGAGTTAGGTGCAGTTGATAACATTAGGTCTGCCACAGCAGGAGTGCCAGAAGAAGGGAAGTTTTAATGCCACTTGCTTGCAATTCAAAAAACTCAAACCACCTATGACTCAATCCTCTGGATTTTACAAAGAAATTTGGTATTCCCAGACTGAGGCTATGTTTATGAACAGTTAGGATTGCTTACTTTTTGATAACTGTAGGCTCTTCTAATGCCAGGCTGTTCAAACAAGCTGAAGTATAAATATAGTCATCTGCAACATCTGCAAGAACAAGACAAGGTTTTCAGGCTGAAATCAGCAAAATTGCATGATCTCTCGAAAGGGCTTTGAAAAGATTCACTTTTATGAGATCTTGTCATCTTATCTGCTTTTGCACATGCATCCTTGATTCTGTTGTAGTAGTTCACAAGAAAAGTCTTCTCTTGCTCAAAAAAATCTTCTACTTCCTGAAAAAGAATATGACCTGATAAGTCAGTAACTGCAGAATACAAGCTCTTACTTGTTTTAGGAAGGGCCAAAGAAACAACCACAGCCTGGGCCTGAGCTTGAGGCCCATCAATCCCTATGGAAAAACTGTTCAAGACAAGATGCTAGCTAAGGATTTGACATCCCAAGCCACTTGGCAAACTTCTTCCTCACTATGCAGTGAAGATGAAGTTGTCATCCAAGTACTGATGCAGGTTGTCTGAAGCCACCAGTAAATTGGTATGGGACAGCCCCCAGGACTCCCAACTGCTGGAATTGTATTTCCAAGGCCTGCTGCAACACTGTAGCTAGGGACTAAGCAGTTTACAAGCTTGTTTCTCATCCACACCAAACATGATACATATTGTAATGTTTCATGACACTGTGCATAGGACAACAAGCTTATTGGGAAGTGCTGTCATGGCAACACAACACAAAAGCTGGAGCAAGACCAGTTACAGGAGCCTTTGGTATCTGATTTTGTCTAGTATAAGCAGAAATCCATAAATCATGTCGGTTCAGAGCTCCAAAGTAGACAAAAGCCACAAGCACATTTCCTGAAGGTATAATTCCTTCCTCTCCACCAGTATCAGGTACTAAGGCAGATCTTCTGCATCCAGAAACCTTAATTATACACTGAAATTGAACAGTATAAAGTTACAATGTCTTATTTCTACAGAAATCAGAATTAATACAGGCTACTCCCGTCAACTGGGAGAGCAGTAACAAGGCAGATTAATGTCAGTAGCTGAGCCTCATACACAGTAAGCCTGAAGCAGACAGTAATTTTGCTGGAGCAGGAAGCAAGAAACAATCAAGACCGAGGTAAGAGACAAAGCAACAACCTTACCTTGACTCCAGAGAAGAGGACCTCATCAGCACTCTTTACTACGCTTTTTAAAAAGCCACCAAACATCTCTTTAGTGTTTTTCCTCCGAACACTCAGCTGTAATAAAGAGGCCAAAGCAGCTTTAAAGTTGTAGCAGGGCAGGGGGGGAAAAGGTGACTGTTTTGACACTTGCAATGCAGTAACATCCTTTACACCTAGCATATGTCGGATTGATTTCTAAGCCCTCCGTAAATACACATAGAAAAATGTAATATGTAACACATGGCTTGGCTACAAGTGATTCAACTATTCCGTGCCACAGATTTTTCCAATTCTCCTTGCATATCTTAAGTCAGCAGCTATCACTCATAATTAGGTGTGACGAAATAGATGCATGAGTGACTTTAATACACCTCCATTCCTCCATTTTAGGACCATGCAACACAGCACAGGTACACCTGAGTCATACATGTTCCCAAGATAAAGACATGCAAAGGTGGCTTCCTAACCAACTAGACAAAGATTTAGAAACACTGTGACATTTATAACAGCGAAAGGGCTAAAGATCAGGCTTTCATCCTTCAGTCATCTCACAGAAATACTAGCGATATCTACTTGCTGATGATGCACATAGATCCACAGAACATTCTGACTGTGCCCAGAAAAAACAACAGCACTCCTAACAGTTTGCCTTGCTTGGAAAGGGAAACAAGGAAAAAATTCTCACGTCCTGGTCATACTCCAGGAAAACATGGAAATTGCGATCTTTGCTGAGCACAGGATGAGAAGCAAGCCGCTGCAGGAAGATCTCATGTGATGAGACAGTCTTCTTGAAGACAGCAAGGTATTCACTGCAAGGAAACAACAGACTGAGATCCTCTTTGTACTACCTTCTTCAATATACAAAGAATTGCTTTAAGTTTATCCCATGAAAATATTCAACTGCAGACTTCTGAAATAACCAGCTCGTGATAGTGAAGCTACTTTCAATCTCTTTAGCTGGGAAGTTTTCCAGCTTGAAAGCTGGAAAAGCTGGGCAACTCCCCAGCTCCAGGATTTTCAAGGCACCCTTCAAAACAGTGACACTCAAAATCAGTTATCACTAAATGAGTTGCTCTCCTAGGGGGCTTCTCTAAATGCAGCTTTTGGCAGTAGACTCATTTTACTTACGCTTCCAGCTCTTGCTTCATTTTGGCAAATTCTTCTTTTGTCATGGACACTTCTCCTTCTCCCAGCTTCTGCATCTTCTCTCTGGGACCATCAAAGTCAGGCTTTGAAGGTGCTGGAGGTATCTAGGCAGGGAATTGGTTAGTCATGGATATGAGCAAATGTTTTCCAAGATTACTTCTAGCCTTCTCTAGAAGAAGGCTCTTTTGCCTGGTCATAGGAAAGTATGGTAAAGAGTGCATGATCCAGGAACTCTAGAGGCACATTGACATCTAGGTCCCTGTTTTGTGTTATCCCTGCTGAAGGAGGCAAATCAACCCAGAGAAACAGCTTCTGTAACATACCCATTGCCAGCCATCTCCTAAAGAATCATGATAGGAAGGAAAGCCCATATTTAATAGATTATTTCAGTGTGCCATCTTCACCCAGATATTAATACCACCACAGAGTCAAGGTACTCAAGGTAGTATGCAGCATGAATGCAGCACAGCATCTTTTGCTGCTCCAAGCTATATGGGAAGTTAACACAAATGCCATTGCACTCAAGTTGTTTAGGAATTAAGGCAACAGGAAGCATAAGGAACACCCAAGTCACAAAACACCAGTAACACTGGTAAAACATACTTCATGCCCTTATTAGTAGGTACTTTAGATTGCTACAGTTTTTCACTTAGAATCACATGCTTTAGGAAATACTTACAATGAGTCCTGCATACTCTTCAGTTTCAGTGAGTGTATCATGTAACCACGCAAAGTCTTCGTGCTGCCTTGTAACTGAAAACTCAGGGCTTTGAAAAGCTGGCAGTGTAGTCTGGAAGAGAATATATAGAAGCCCCACTGTTTTGTAAATCAGTGCTTTTAGAAACAGTTCTGTCCATTTCCAAAGGAAACTATTCTGCTTACTAAGAGCCTTGCCCACTCCCTTTTAGCTGAGCTGGCACTTATTCAACAGTACCACTAAGGAGACTGTTAGAAAAAAAAGGTACCGTTGTAGAACAGCATTAATGCACTTTGTTTTGTGACATTTCTCAGTAACTCACTTCCTATCCCCCAGCCTTCTGGTATCTAGCTAAGATTCCTTAGCAAAGCCAACCTAACCATCAGCTATTTGTCTCTGTTTAGAGAGTTCAAATCCTAGGAAATCTGAAGTTTCTGCATATATATATATACACATTCTCAAGCCACCTTTAAGTGGAAAACCTCCATCTAATTAGAATTTCTTCATTGCTAAGCCCATGTTTGCAGGTGTGTGTACTGCAAATACATTGGTGACTTGCACAGCCAAGTGGTTACTTGCCCACGACCTTACCTTAGTGTGCACAGTGAACTTCACTCTATCTTTTTCACTTAGGGCATCGGGGATATCAATTTGGAGAGAAGGATCAACATTCAGGTCTACAGATACAGACCTCAGCTGCAAGAGAATTCACAGAATAATCCTTGATCAAGCATCAAGTATGTTTAGTGAAGCTGACTGATCGTCAGCCATGAACAAGAACCGCACTACACCCCTGCCTTCAGGTACACACATATGATCAGAATTCCTTTCCCAGTGCTTCAAAGAGCCTTAAACTGAGCTGGCATCTTCCTCTGGGGGCTTATTTCTCCATTTATTCCAACAGCCTAGACCCAGAACATAATTTCAAGTGTACTCAAACTTTTAAAGAATCATGGTATAGCTTTCTCAGTAGAAGATCCTCCAGCTTACACATGAAGACTGTCTCTTCTAAGAGGCCCTCCCTTGCTGCAGCCTAACAAATCATTGCTATTTTCTGCATAAGGGAGAAACCACCAGAGATCAAGGTCAGATCAAACACAGGAAGTTTGCTGAAGAGTGACTGTCAGAGCCAGGAAGTATGCTGAGGCTATCCTTTGGAGATAATTCTGAAGGCCTTCTCAGAAAAGCAGGCTAGAGAACTGCACCAGGACTGCTATCTCACCACTCTGCAGCACAAGCTACACTAGCCAGAAGCCTGCTCCTACCACTGCTGTGTACTCTGAAACTAAGTTTCAGCACCCAAGCCTACAGGCAAATGGTGCCAGGATCTGAGCAATCCTATCATATCACAAATGCTGCCTCAAGCCTCTGTTAAGCTGCCTAAGAACTGTTGATAGGCTGCCTGTTACAAGGTGAAGCTTTGTTTCCAATGTGCTCTGGAAGCTGTCTCCCCCCAGGCGGGGCATCTGCAGCCCAGATCTAGTATGTGTCAAGTCTCTCTGGCGCCTGCAGAGGACACAGTTGCCAGGACAGGGAGCATTTGCCCCTGCCACTGCTCTCCCCTATGATCAGACTGCCATGTGTAAGTGAGGGATACCCCAGCCACTGCACCCTCCAAAACCAGTTCTACCTGCTGCATCCTTGCTGTCAGCTAGAATTAAAAGGAGATTGGTAATAGATAAAAACTTTTTTAAGTCTTACAATTATGGAATGACATTGCATGCAGCACATTAAGCTTCCCAGAAGATGAAAAGGACAGAAGGCTTTTAGCCCACCCTCGGCATTGCTTTGGCAGTGAGCACACTTACAAAGCACAGTTCTTAGCAGTCCCAAGCACTGTTCACATCCCACAGGACATGGTGGGACTCCAAACTCTACAGGGACTCCAACAGTAATCACTTCCCTCCAATCACAACTTAGGACAGACTTATGTTTCCATACAAACAGGCAATTCTGGTCCTTGCTAGAAAGGCACAGGCCAAACAGAGGTGCACAGTTCAGAGATCACTGACATGGCTTTGGGCAGAAGCTGGCCCACTCAGGCACTGCAGGAAGGACAGGTAGAAGGCCACCAGTCAGGTAATAGTTTCACTGTGAGCACTGTTGCCAAATGAAAGGCAAGCTGCTTGGTGTTTCCCACTTCCCAGCCAGATAACACCACCAGCCAAAGCAGCAAGACGCAGACCCTAGTGTTTTACATCCTGCTTACTTCTATTTGCTGTCCAAACATGATCAGCAGTGTTAACAATATGAACTGCTGAGTCTGGAAAGTATGATAAGCCAAAGGAAACCATTTCCTCTCAGCTAAACTAAGGAAAAGATTGCACAAATCAGACAGTCCCAAATTTGTGAGCTTTCTTACTAAGTCTCGTGGAGAAAGTAACCCATGATTAGATGATGCTAGGTGCCTCCATGCCTAGTAGTTGCCTACACAGGAGACAGACAAGCATGAATATTAGGTGGTCCTGCTTGGTCAGATTAAAGCAGTTAACATGTCACAAGCATGTCTCCTGCACAAACTGCAAATAGCACCTGGAGCTATATGAAACCAAGGACTGTAAGACCCCTTGGTCTGCCCTAGTCCTGTGAAGGTCACTGTGGGCTCCTAACTTCAGGCCAGAGACTTTTAGGATTACAGAATCATGGCTCAGACTACAAAGGGAACATTCACACTGTCTGACTTCAGGAAGAGGGAGTGCTTTGTTTCCCAACAAAAAGTGCTGGAGTAGCATTTGTCCCCTGAATGTGGGGAAGCAGGAAGCCCCAATCCTGTCAGCACAGCTCCATAATGCACTGACTCAGTGAGCACCCACGGCAGATGCCTCACTCTAACCCCTGACCCACACAAGCACCTGCTCTGCAGCACCAACAGCTCTGCACATAGGACCTTTCATGCCACCATCTCTCCTACACCCATCCTACAAGCAGGAAAGGGGACCAACCTCCTCATGGTCATATGGATATTTAATTCCTTTGCTCTGCACAGCCTTCATCTCCAGGACCCAGGCTTGTCCTTTTACCATAGCAGGCATCCAACCCATTTCCCAGCTCACCACTCCATCTTAACTCTCTGGCAGCTCCTTCATATTCAGAGGCATTTCTCTGCTAGGATGTCACTGCTTCCTCCCTGGACTCCAAGCAGTGGGACAAGAGAACTGAAGGTTGCCCATCCAGTTATCAGAAACCAGTCTGTCACTCCATACCCTCAAGGGATATAATCCAAGCTCAGCATCTGGGAAGGGATTATTCCTCACTTGTAGCAGATGACCAAATAGATACAGAGGACACACAAAGTGGAAACAGCTGTGTTGGGCTGCAAACTGAAACACTCATCCAAAGCCAGCAAAGTACTTTCAACTCTCATTTCTCTTTCCCAGAAGCAGCTTCTGGTTTGCAATGACTCCAGAAACTGTTACAGCTTCTCTGACACCTCCTACCTCTAGACTCAGGACTCTTCAGAGACTTGTTGCAGGACTCCTGGGGTTTCTTGGGGCTTCAAGCAAAACTACTCCCTGTTCAGTACAGATACTGTCCACCTGTCCAACTGATAAATCAGAACAAAGCAGAGCCCTTGACAATAACATAGATATCATTCTGGTTAACATTTCCAGGTTTCAGGACCAGAAGACTAAAAATAGATATTATGGTACTAATTAGGACACCATGATCTAGAAGCCCTGGAAACAGCAGAGATCATTACTGTGCCCAATTCAGGTAGAATTTTAGAACATTTGCTTTTTTTTCTATTTGTTAGAGATGCTAGTAAAAAAAAAAAGGTTGGATCACTTAAACACGAGTGATGACCATCAGCTACCCAGACTTCTGCCTGACAGCCATTACATTTCTGATCAGGCCTCACCCAGATGCAAACACATCTTGATGCTTGCAGACAGCCAGTGGGAGGAAATGCCCTCAGCCACTGAAGTCTCTTAGTTCTGGTGAGAGGCCTGAGCTGTTGCTTTTACAGTTCCACCCTTTGCAGTTTTAGCATCAGCTCCAGATGACTCGGTGTCACTTCTGCATTCTAACAAAATAATCTGCCAATGCAAACAACTGCGTACAGTTTTTGACTGCTAGTGAAATATGTATTTGTTCTCAAAGACATTAATCCAAGGGTTTTCCATAGAGCCAAGCTCTTGGAAGAAGCAAAGAGCCCTTCCACAAGGGCTCACATGTCAAAGTTTTCTACTTATTGTCAGCTAACTTTTAGAAACCTTCTCCCCTCACTGATCACCTCCCTGCTGTCATTCAAGCAACAGCCCACAAACAAGACTTCAGCAGTAATTACATCTGCCACTACCTAAAATCCATTACATTTTACAGAGCAGGCTTTGTAATTAAAGCTGTTTAGGTGCTCTCCAGAGAGCAGTAAAATACCACAGTGTTTTCTGGCAGTTTATACAGAGCCCTCAGCTCCAGAGGGTCTTGTTTTCACACCCACGAGTTAACCACTAGAGGATTTGACCAGCAGATACCAGAAGCATTAGCTGCTGGAACTACATTTTAGTAATATTCAGCACAAGCAGCTTAAGTTTCCTTCTAATCAGAATACTAAAAGTACATCTGAAAGTGCACTGCAGGCATGCACCACTACAGAGCACACACGAAGCTTGGATTTGCAGCCTTTGTGGCAGGCTTGCTGTCACCACTCTGACACTGAGCTGAACAGTCCTGAAGTGGTCTGGTAACACATAATCAGGAAAACTGAAACAGTGCCTACTTACACTATGGTAAATGCTTCCCCAAATTTGTGACTTCAAACTAGAGAATTCCAGTGATGCAAAAGTTTAATTATTTTGCTTAGAACACCAATAAAGAGGGAATAACAACTCAGTGCAGTCACACTGAAATAGCATTCCTCAGCAAGTGCAGTGCTTGCCAAAGAAGCAGAAGGCCCAGAGCACCTGTTGCCTCTGGCTGTGGAATAAACTGGCCCTCTCCTGCCAGAGGGATCTCTGCAGAAATGTGCAGGTCACACACCTCCTGAGAGAGGGAAGGACTCTATAAACATTCAAGGATGCCACATTCCAAGCAAAAGCCTTGCTGGCTCACCCTGTTCCACCAGCAGAAAGCAAGACACCTCCACCCAAGCCACAGTTTCCTCAGCTGGAGGAGTCAAGCACAGCTTTGGCCATGCAGGGCAAGCCCCCCATGTGCCTGCAGAGGCACAGTCTGGGACTGAGCATTCCTGGCCCAGCTTAAATGGAAATTGTGCAACAGCAGCAAACCCCAAGCCACAGTCAGCATCTGAAAGTGCACTGCAGGCATGCACCACTACAGAGCACACATGAAGCTTTGCTGACCTCCTACAGTGAGGCCAGAGCTGGTGGCAGGGAGTCTCAGGAATACTGCAGCCTTACCGTGCTTGCTTCACCTTCCATTAGCCCAAACTGCTGGGCCAGCTCCGTGGAGGCTGCGTGTCATTGAGAGTGTGTTATCCCTATCCAGGAGCTGTCACCTTGCTAGCAGCTCACCTCCTCGCTTGATTTCAGGCTCAGCAGCATGCAGAAGCAGGTTTTTTGCTAAGCACAGGCAAGATCCAGTATGGTCTCATTCCTTCCAGAACATGCAGCAGAATTTGTCCAGCAGAGTCACCATTTGTGAGTGATAACAGGAAGTTCCAGGCCATGAGACAACATTTGTCTTCCACTGATTGCTTTGAGAAAGAGGGGCTACAATACATGCTCTCAGTATTTTGATCTAGAACATTTTAATGGCAGACTGAAGCCTTAAAATACCATGAAGCCACTGATATAAAGAAATACCATGGTATTTACTCAAGCTTAGCTTGGAAGTCCTCACTTCAAATTCTGAAGTGCCTTTTCCTCCCCCACGACAGATTACACCTTATTTTCCACTGCACTTCCAATCATCCTTATCCTACCCTCCCTTCCTCTTCCTACATAGCCTGATTATCTCCTGCTTTGCCACCTCAGGGTCAGTTTTTAGTTTATACTTAATAGTGGCTCCTATTTAAGTTAACACCTAATGAAGTTTCCTCTACAGGCATGAGTTTTATCTCCTGGTCACATACCAGTTCTATGTTGATGTTCCTTTGCCTAAACAAGAACAGACAAGATAGGAGCATTTATATCCTCCCCTGTGCTGCTGGAATCCCAAGACAGCCCTACAACCTAAAACAAGCTAATCTTTGTCCATTAAGCATCAGAGTTTAGAGCTACTCCAGCCCCCACCACGACAACATTTTCCCCTCCCGCCAATATTCCTGTCTGAGTCAGAAAGGCACATAAACACTCAAAAGTTACCAACTGCTGCAAGAGAGTTGATATTTGACCTTCCCCTCCAGTATTGTCCAAGGGCAGACACTTTAATACAAAGAGTTTCACATGCAGCAGAATAGAGTTAAAGCACTGGCCAGCTCACAGCTCAATGCAAGCTACTAAAAAATGTTTGTTCTTCTACAAACTCTTGCCTGTCTTACTGACTCAGTATTGTTTCAAAACAAGATTCATATGGAAAAGAAGCAGAGAGAAAGCAGAGAAAAGGAAATTAATCAGATGTAAATAAAGGCTAGTATAGCCCTCAAGTTAGTTAATATACGTGCTCCAAAAAGTTGGAGAAAACACAGACTGAAGAGACTTTCAGCACACCTATCAGCTTAAAGCAAAGTCATCTTTCCTGCCAGTGAAGTTTAGTCACAATGCAAAACCACATGCAGATGTGACAATATGAAAGGCAAATAGGCAACTTGCTGACTCTTAGAGGGCTGCCTTACCCTCTTTTTAAGGTTGTTGAGGGTAGTTATTAAACCAGGGAGTTTAGGTAGGTTAACCCAAGCAGTAGAAGAGATAATTCCAATTACTGTTTACACTACATAAACATTAATTCACAAAGTTCCTGTTTTAGCATTTCACTTGCATTTCCTCTGAGAAGTTGAAAGTCTTAACATTAGGAAACACCCTGTCCTGCTTTAAAGGGAAGACATGAAGCTCCTTGGCACTTAAAGCTCCAATACTTCTCCAGAGAAAGGAAAACCAAGCCACCTGCTGATGTGACAACCAAGGGAAAGGGGCACTGCAGGTGAGGTGACAGCTGAAAGCCTAATTAACGCAGGGCACACAGCTAGGAAGGCCGGTCACAGCCACAGCAGGCAGCTGACCCACTGGGGAAGAGCAAGTTTAACCCTCTGCAGCACAATCGCCTACAGCACTTCGCCCGCAGTGCCCGGGGACAAGTCCTGCTCCTGCATCACTTGCCAGGCCTAGCTCCCGCAGCTCCAGGGCCCCAGCTGTCACCCTACTCCCGCCTCGGCACAGAGTGCAGCCCTGCACAGCCCTTCCCTCCTCCTCCTCCTCCTCCTCTATACCACTCCGGCTTTAATCCTCCCCACCCCCTTATCTTTCCCTCAGGGGCTGCTCCCCACACTCACCGGGCACTCTGACCCCCTGCCCGCAGGGGACTTGGGTGCGCCAAAGGCACGAGGACTGTAAGGCAACTCATATATATATATATACATATAAATCCTAAACAGAGCAAAAAACAAAAACCTGCCACTGTCCCAGTGCTGCCGCGGGCAGAGGCAGCAGGGAGCTCTTTCTCACGCCGTGGGGTGCTAGCTCTGCTGCACCCTCACTCGTCGCTCCAGCCAAACCCGGGCCGCCTCCCTCACCTTGTCCTGCGTGTCCTCACGGAGCAGAGCCATGCCTCCGAGTGCAGACAACCACCCCGCACCTTTCTCTTTCGCCACCTCCTCCTCATATGAGCCGGGCGGAGCCGCCGCCGCCACACCCCCTGAGGGGCACTCGCCATCTTTGGTAAGGGCAGAGTGCTGCTTGCCTTCATCCAAGATGGTACCACAACGCTTTATTTTTCGGCTTGCATGTAAAGATTTGGGTTGTTTTCCTTACAGCCTTTCAAAAAAAAAAAACCAGAAGAGAGCGAAATGGAGCAGATAAGCCCCTCTTGCCACCTTTCGGGGCGCTCCAGGGAAGGGGAAAGGGCTGGGGGCTGGCAGTGCGGGGAAACTACAAGTCCCATGAGGCAGCGGAGAGCGCATGCGCAAGAAGCAGGGCAGAGGCGGCGGGCGGGGCGCGCCTGTGCGCTGGCGCGCGCGCCGTGGCGGGAAGCGCAGCTGAGGTAACGCGGAGTCGCGGGTCGTGAGGGCCGCGGGGCCGAAGTCTCACAGTTGCGAGGGAAGGGGAAGGGGGCAAGGAAGGGGGCTGGTGCTTGTGGTCTCCTGGCCCACACTTCCTCCGGGTCCCTCAGCGAGCGGGCCCCATGGCCGGGCTACTGTGGCTGGGCATGCCCGCGTCCGGCGGGGCTTCTTGTCCAGAGTGATTTTTCCCCCTCTGCACAAGGGCGGACTGTCCGGCACTGGGATTTTCAGGCACCTGGTGTCCATTGCCGGAGGGCACTTGGTCCTCACTGGTGTTGGCCCAATTCTTTCACAGATCGCAAAAAACGCTGACTTCGTTTTACAGCCCTATTCCCCATTAATTCCATTCCCAGTGCTGATCTGGGAATGAAGCTTGAACTGGCAACTGGAACCTGTTGAAGCTACCCTTTGGTTCAGGGTGGTTCTGTGAGCTTGTGCTTTAAACGGGGTTTCTGATTTGTCCCTCTTTGTGCTCTTGTCCCAAAAGAAAGCTGTGTTTTTTACCTAGGTAGGTTCAATAATGTGTTTTGCAAACTACAAGGGACTCACACCTTCATCAGTGGATTTGTTCTCCTCAAATTAGGGACAAGGGGCAACAGGTCTCTAGGTGTGTTTAGGAGTGCTCTTTTTTGTTATCTCTGAAATAAGCCAATTCTTCTTTTTTTAGCTGGATAGCTGGCTGTGGAGAAAAATCTGTACTGGTTATTATCTGAAACCAGGAGGTAGGTTTTTATAGATGTGAACTTTTCCTTAAGTAATCCTTTCTATTTCCTTCAGTTAAGGTACTCATTCCTGTACTGGAAAAAACTTCCTCAGTTGTATTAGCTTAGTTATTGTTGGAGCTGCAAAGTCAACTTGCTTGGGAAAGTTAAGTCCTCTTGGGTTTTTTTTTACCAAGTTATTTTAATTTTTTTTCAGTTCTCCAGTGTGGCTCATCATGCAACACTTGAAGGAATTCTGCCAGTCTTCAACCACAAACACTTTCAGAGAGAAGGGAGACACTTCCTCAGAGGAGAATCTCAATTAAATTCTGTTCTCTTTGTACAAGAGTAGATCCTGACCTCTCCATTTCTTTCTTGTAAGTTACTTGGACAGAAATGCCACTGTGATTTATTGAAAAATGCATGATTCTTTATTCAGCTGGGCACAAGCGTTCCTTATTTCTTAGCAATCCTAGAACTTCCTTCCTTTTGGAAAACAGGACAGCAGCTGGCAAACTCTCCCTTTCCTGGTGGTTCAGTTCATACACTGCACAAACATTTCCGCAGGTACTGGAAATTCCACAGGTATATTGCCCAGCACAACATAGGCTGTTAAATCAAAATTCATACTAGTCACTGAAGCACTGTGTTGCACTAAATTTGACTCTGGAGTTCATAATATGCCATATTCCAATGGCTCCATGATTCAAAATGGATCTGATCATTACTGATCTGGTATAAATTTATTCCTTGGAAAGTGTTGAGGGAGCAGCTTACAAGTGAATTTATGCTGAATCAGGCATCCTCTTGCTTCCTGAAGTGGCATAAAACCAGAATAAACTTTTTCTTTTGTGCTGTGGCTTTTTGTTACACAAAGCCACAGCCACTGGCCCAACATTTGCTCTGTTTTGATTAGTGCATATCCACAATGACCATTAATGAGCCTGTTAATAATCATCAAACAGCAGCCTGAGAATCTACAAGCTTGGATACTGTTACACAGGAATAAGAATATATTTTTCCTCTTTTATTTTAAATCCCAGCTCTAGCACCTCTATTTAGAAGTAAGCCCCAAGAGAGAAGGGATTAATTTTTCTGCACTCATGAAGAACAGTATTTATGGATCCCTAGTCCAGGGTCTCAGCCTGCTGCTGGGAGGTACCTTGTTCTAATCAGCTGCCCCATTTTTGGAAAACCCTGCGTGTGACAGATGCTCACCCCCACACTGTGGCCACTGCAGCTGTGGAATCTGTCCACACAAAGTAACTCCCCATGGTTTTGTCTCCTGTGGTGCCCAGGGCTTGGGCAGCATGGGAAGCACTGCATGAGGAGCATGGGGAAGGAAGAGAGCAGCAGGGAAGGGCTGTCAGGAACAGAATGCTGCTGTTGGCTGGCAGTGAGCAGGAGTTCTGTTTTTGCAGTGGATGGAGGGAGCTTTGGGATGGTGTAAACACGTTGCTCCAGTAGGAGACTAGGGCCTCAATTCTAATGGCATAGGAAATGTCCCCATGGAAGTGTTACATTTTATCCATGTGCAAAAATCTTCCTAGGGCCTCCAATGCAGCTCTGGAGGGTGTGCTGAGAATGGTATTGCTTGTATGCTGTTCTTGCTTTTAAATTTTGTGAATATTTCAAACTGTTTGAAACTTGGTTTGGAAAAAATATGTTTATATTTTATTCTGGACTTTAAAACTATTTCTTTGAATCTGAAAATATTTGTAGTGCATCTGGTTTCTTTTGCCTTTTCAAGTCTCACAGTTGTATATACTGCTGCTGTCTGTTTTCTCCTAGGAATACAAAAGTAAAATATGGGTTTATACCCCATAAGGTACCTTGTCTCTGCAATCCCCTTAAATTGGTCATTCACTATAAACTTAAAATTTTTAATACCTCACAGCAATGGATTTGCTTCCATGTCCTCTGTGTAGCTTTTGTTTCCCCCTCCCCCTTTTGGGGGGTTTTTGTGCCTACTTCCATGGCAGTTCTGATACTGTTGCTGAAGGGATGTCCTGTGATGCAACTTTTGCTACTTGCAACCAATCTTCAAGTGTTTCAGATTTGGCAGGCCAGCAGCTGTTCTTTTCACGAGCATTTCATCTTTTCCTTGCTCATTGGTTCTTTCTCTTATTTATCTGAAGAATGGAGATGGTACAAGGTGTATGAAGACAGTTTGGTCATAGCAATTCTTTGTTTGGCAAAGGGCAAGAATAGGAGGGTGGCAGAGTTTTATGAGTCTGTAAATCATAAATTTCTTTCTCCACAGGAGGAAAAAATATGGTAATCCACAGACTGTTGCTGACAGAAGGAAGAAAACTCTAACTGCTCACAAACACTTCTTGTCAGGATGCAATTCCTACAGATCCTGTCCAGGAAACTGGGGAGCCTGGAAATGCTTTTTCAAATACCATTTTGCCAAAAGCAATTCCCATACATGTGTCTGTCTACCTCTGCATGTGTTTATATCAAGAAGAAAAAAGGAAACAGTTATGAACAAGTTGACCAAGAAAAATACAAGAACTTGGTCCACTCTGTTACATCTTACAAAACCAGTGCCCAAACACCAGAGACAATACTTGAGGAAGACAATTTGTTATACGGGCCACCAGCTAAAAACAGACCTCCAATTAAAGCCAGGACAAAAACTCCCAAGAATTGGGTTCCTTTAATAAACCCCAGCAAGAGAATTCTTCCTGTCAGCAGTGATTCAAGTGTCCCCATGAAAATTGGGTTACAAAGAACGAAGATGCCCAGTGTTACCCACATCCTTCAACAAACCCTCTCTCCGCAGCAAGTCTTTTATCTAGAAAGATGGAAGCAGAAAATGATAGAGGAACTTGGAAAAGAGGGATTTAAAGAGTATACCAAAAGTAAGTAGCCACAGTGTGATTGCAGAGTAAAAGCAGTAGTCTGGATTGCTGGTAGGTATGTTAGGCCAAGTAGTTTGGAAATCCATGAGGTTGTTTCCATTTTATGAGACCATGTTGTGACTGTACCTGTTACGAATGAGCTTAAGCTCTGATCTTTGTTCTGGGACCACTAAAATGGATTTAGAAATTTGTGGAAAATGAGAGTCAGACTGTAGACATACTTTGCTCAATCCTGTCTGACTTTCCTTTAGTTCTGTATTTGCCAGTATCTGTTTAGAAATAGGTATTTTCAAATGATGTTACTGTGCCTCTTTGCAGCTACAAAGCTACTTTGTAACAAGAAGGAATAGGCATTTTAAACTCATATAATCCTGGCTGTTTAAAAACCAATGTGTCCTGTTTATGGTGAGGTTTTTTCAGTAACTGGTTTAACAAGTCTATGTATGAGTAATCTGTGAGACTAGAAAAGTAAAGTAAGCATTAATATAAGGGATACCAATTTCACTACTGACAATTTATTTTCTGTTTCTTTCCCTTCTCCCCACACCCTCAATCTTTCAGTACAAAAACCGGGACTTGTTTAAGAGCTACATTATGGAATATGTAGGATACAAATCTAAAGTAGTGTCTAAAATGTGAGGGGGTTTTCCCATTTTTCTTAGATCTTTTTCTCCAAGGAGAACTCTTCCATTCAGCTTTGGAATCGATATTCCTGTCTGAAGAGATGGCAGCTAGGGACCAGGGTGAAGATGATGTCGTGGCTGGTTATTTATCCAGTGTGGAACATGTCTTAGAAGATATCAGTGAGGTGAAGGCTCTGGAAAGTGGAGTTCACCATGAGACCCTGCAGTACCTGGGCCTGGTCGACTGCGTGGCCAAGTATCGGTGAGGTGCCCTTCCCTAAAACTCCTGTAATGTGATGCTATGCAGGCCAGGGTGTGATTGAGTGGCTGGAGGAAGCTAGACAGATCTCCAGGACTGGCAGACTGGAGGAACCCCCCTGGATGATCCTCATGGGGAGTTCCTTACTGGAGAAGGGACAGGTTTAAGCAATCATCAGCATTTTCCAGGAACTGTGGCAGGTTTTAGTAAGCTTTGGTTTTTGGGATCTAAACTGCCAGTGTCGAAGAGATTTGTTTAGACATAATAATGAGCAATATGATATTAGGGTGAAACAGGCTGAGAGTAAGAAGTCTGTATGTGCTGTCTCAGCCCTTGTTTCTTACTTGTGACTAAACTCAAGTTTAAAGCATTGTTCTGTCTTGCTCTCCTGTGCAGGGGCCAACTGTGTGTGATTGACTGGAAAACTTCGGAGAAGCCAAAGCCATTTCTGCAGAATACTTATGACAACCCATTACAGGTTGCAGCATATATTGGAGCCATAAATCATGATGCCAATTATGACTTCCAGGTCAGTAGGCCTGCTGCATGCCACAACAAGCAGCATATATTTTCATTTCTTCCTGCCTTTAGAACCTGCTGGCCATTGTGGAAGAGTTGGTAGGATTTATAACAAGGGAGCCCAGTCTGAGATCAGGTTAAGATGTCATACTGTGAAATAATTCCACTACTCCTGCTAATCCTGCTGCCCTTGGCTGCCAGTAGTGAATTTTCAGTGGTTTTAAGGAAGTGTTCAGTGGGACCAAGAGATGCTCAGATGAACTCCCATGGACTTGGCATCTGGGCAGTCCCTTCTGCTCTGTCCTGTGTGGTTTTTGCTTGTGTCAAGAGTAGGAAGGGGCAGGATAGGAAATAAAGTGAAAGAACCTGCAAACAACAAAATGGTATGGGAGAGCCTTGCCTGCATCCTGTCTTGCTGTGTCCTACTAGCAAATGAAGGGACTAAGTGATGCACTTGGTGTTTGGAAGCTGTACTGTGTTTCCTCAGGGAAAAACAGTGTGTTGTGAATCACTTTGTCAGAAGACTGGAATAATGCTTTTAAAGACTCCAAAAGCAATTCTAGCCTGCCTGCTTGGCCTGAAGGATTTTATTATATTTTATTTATTACATATTTTATATATTTACCTCAATATAGATATTGAAGGGGGAAACTATGAAGCAGAAGAGAGCAGGTTAATTCGTATACTGTGCAAAGGACTTTCTAGAGTACTGCAGAGGTCAGTGAACACAAGCACTCCACAGATATGATCCTTACAGAGTGAAATATGGGCTGGAATTCTGCTAGTAGCTTCCTGCCCCCCACTGCCAGTGGCTGTTGGGGATTTGTCAGGAGTGAAAGATGTCAGAACATATGTAAGTAACCATTTCTATCCAGACTGAAGCTGGAGGGTGGCATCAGTTTGGTTGTATGGCCCCATGCAAAAACTCCTCAGTCTCTGGCAATGTTCCTGGCATCTGCAGGGTTTAAATATCATTCATCCTCAGTTTGTGTCCCCTGGTTTTCACTGGAGTTACTCAGAGCTTTGGGCTCAGGGTTTTTGGAGCATTTGACTGTTAAGTCTCCAAGTGTTTTATGGTAGGCTATTGCCCCTTTTTATTCCCCATTTGTTATATGATATGTGTACATTAGGAAGATGTTTTGCAGTGAGGTTTAGCTCTTAGGGTTGCACACAAATGTTGGATTTGTGACAGGCCTGTTTGTGCTGCAGGTTCGCTGTGGGCTCATTGTGGTTGCCTACAAGAACGGCTCTCCGGCACATCCGCATTTCATGGATCCTGACCTGTGCTCTCAGTACTGGAATAAGTGGCTCTTGCGCCTGGAGGAGTACATGGATAAAAACTGACCCAGACTAAGCACAAGCAAGTGGTCTGAGCACAAAGGAAGAACCTTTTGTTTAAAAGTACCACTTCCATGTTCTTTTTTGAGTAACTTTGGCTAATTTCTCACTAGCAGGACTCCCCTTTCTCCCCTCTCAAAAAGGCGAGTAAATTTCAAATGAAGAATATCTGCTTATATTGTGACCTCAATGGTTCAGGCAGAACAAAGACAACTTATTTAGCCTCTCTTTTTTACCCCACGAAGTTTATACAGCCTGAGGTTGATAGAAAAGTTTCTACTGTCAAGTAAAACTGCTTGATCAAATCATCTTTCTTTTGTGATTTTCGAGGAAAAAAGTTGCACAATTGAGTCTTTGAAAATGAAGTTGGTGAGCTAAATCAAAACAACATCTGCGATGTAGAGTTGAGAGAAATGCAATGATAACAAAATGGATATAGTAGACTGGGTTTCAGTCAGTTCTTGCTCATGTTATCATCAGGCTTCTTATTATTTGTGGTTGTCCTTACAGCTACAACTGGAAAACCTGTGCTGAGAGTTATAATGAAAGTTCTCATTAGTTCTTATTTAGAATACTACGACAAAGTGGCAACTTAGCAGAAGTGGCTCGGCAAGAGAGGAGCAGAATTGAAACCAACACTCACAGAAACTCACAGAAATTTCTAGCAAGTATTCTTGAGAACTGGTAATGCTGGCTGCTGCTAGTGGCTCCTGCAGGTTTTTTAACACCCAGCCCACAGAAAAGCACTGTGAAATGGGCTGTGTGCCTTGCCTTGGGAGCTCTGTGCTGCCACTGCCTTGAGCTCTCCTGAATCTGCTGTGAGTCTGAGCCAACAAGGAGCCCATCCCATGGAACAATCCCCAGTGTCACATGAGTGAGTTTCTGTATTAAAGCAGGCTTGTGACTGTGAAGCTGGGCCTTCTGAGGGGTGAAGAGTTGCTGGTTGGGTTTTGGGGGCTGTTTCTTTTGGCTCTCTCTTTGGTGGTTTTTTGGTTTGTTTTGTTTTTGTGGTGGTTTGGGGTTTTTTGTGTGGTTTTTTGGTGGGTTTTTTTTGTTTGGTTTCATTTGGTTTTTTTGGAGGGTGTTTTTATTTGGGTTTTTTTGTTGTTGTTGTTTTGTGTGTGTTGTTTTTGTTTTTTGTTTTTTCCAAATAAATTTGTGATTAAATGTTTTGAAACGAAACTTTTACTTTTGAAGCATATAAAATCAAGTCTGTAAAGCAGAGAATAAGCCTTGATCATGTTAGATGGTATTGCTCTGAAAAGCTTTTTTCCTCATTCTTTTTGTTTCTTCTTCTATGAATTGGATGCATGAGTTTTCACAATAACACTGCAGCTCACAAATAAAATTATGACCAACCCCTAAGCTTCAAGAAAATCAGCCAGAACCCCATGCCTGAGGAAGGCTGCCAGCAAAGCCAGTTTGTAAACTTATGTCCCAGCTGAGTCTGTACCTCAGAGAGCCAGGAGGAGGCAGACAGCATCGGTGAGAATCACTCATGTCTGGCATCTTTGAAAGCCTGGCTGCTGCCAGGCATCCCTGGCTGAACTGTGGAGCATTTCTGGAGCAGCACAAGCTCGTTTGCCCTGTAACAGGACTGGCAGGTGGCTGTCACCAATGTCACATAAACCCAAACACACTTTGTGACCAGTTTCAATTAAGTTGCCAGACTGTTAGTGATGTGCCCAGGGCACTGCTACAGCTACTGTCTGTCCTCTGCAGAAAAACCTGCTGGGCAGCCAGGGCAGTTACTTCAGTTCTGACATCCACCTTCCCTAAGCTTTGCTCTCCATCCAGGATGGGTTTTTCCCTGTGCCATGTTACCTGCTCCCTTTCTCTTTTGTTGTGAATCCTTTCTGTGCCCACCTCACTGGGCCTATGGTTCTGTCAGAAGGGATGTGCTGTGGCAGTGACACTGGAGGGAGAGCAAAAGCAACATGTGGTGCAGGGCAGGAGGGATAAAAAACCAACCCATGCACACAGGTACACACACAAAACATGTCTGGCTGGAGAGGAAGGGTTTCAGCCACAGCTCTGCTGTGCCAGGGGAAGGGCTGAAGTTTCAGCAGAGCTGAGCACACAAATCCCACACAGTCAGGTGAACAATTCCATTGCAGAGTGAGCAACCTTCCCTTTACACTGCTCAGTTATAAGACCTGTGCAGAAGCTTTAGCTCTTTCTGCAAAGTCAGGATCTTGTGATTTACCTCAGATGCTTTTATTTCCCCAGCAACTTCCCATTTATTAAAATATTCTACAAACTTTCTATTCTACATAGGAGAAGTTTGTTCTTAACACAGTAGCATTGCTTTATTATCCTCGTTTTCAACATCTTTAAGAATGCTTTAAGATCCTTAGAATCTTCTCCCCTCAAAAACCCAAGCAGGTGCCTGTACAAAACTGAAGCAAATTGGAAAGATTTTTTTATAATCCTTGCAAAGTTGCTCAAAATGTCTCATTTTAGCAGCAATGACTGTGGAAATCCTGGCTAAGCATGACTTTGTATTTTAGGTGGGAGGAGCCTTTAACACTGACAGTGGTCAAAGAGGAGCAGCCAGATTGGTGTCTGGAGTTTTGCACTGATCTCCTGAAGCAGACACAGCTGCTCAATCTGCCTTTCCACTGCATCATATTAATGAACAGGCACTTGAATATAAAAGAGAACCCCAAACAGACACACACGCCCCCTAAAATATGCACAGAATTGCATTTCATCATGACAGAAAATTCTTATTTTCAAGTCATTACAGTGCTTTCTTTGGGCTTTTTGGGTTGCTATTGGTGTATGTTAAGAGGATGTGGTAATAACACTTAAAGTGACCATGGCAAGTCCGGGAACATCAGAGCTAAGATTTCACTTGTTTATGAAGTGAAAATAAGTGAAAATGATAAAACTTCATGGTTTCAAGTACTGAAGACACAATCAAAGGTCTGTCCTAGAATAATGTAATTTGCTAGTAGAGAAACTTTGGAAGAAGACGTTCTGCATCCTTTGGGTAGAGTTTCAGCTCACCTTGGATCACACTTCATAAATTGTTAGCAGACTGCACAGGGGGCAGAACTAAGGGTATTTGCACATTTTGACTCATTTGCTGATACAATGCACTCCTGTTCTTAAGGCACTTTAATTAATGTTGCATAGAACCATGTAGCAGTAGCACTCTTCCCCAACACTTTTCACCCAAACCTCTCATAAGTAATTTGCATGGAGGGTAACAGTTAATAGCTTTACAAAATACACTGGGAAAAGGTGAATTCATTTGCCAGGTGTTCAGATCTGTGGTAGAGCTGAAACAGAAAACAGGTTGCCCAAATGTCAGTTCAGTAAATACTCCATCTGAGAGGTAACAGCCTTTGCAAGCATTCCGTTTTTATTGGCCAGATAAAAAAAAGTCTGATGTTTCCATCACAAATGGGAATATTTCTGTTGAGCTGAGGTTTTATCAACATCAAGAAAGTCCCATTAACAAAAGCATCCCTTTAATTTCAGGTGTTTCTTTCAAAATGGTTCTTAAAAAAATAATATATATAGTCCTACATGTAAACTTTATTCCTGCCGAGTACCGTGAGCCCCCATGTCACTGATCCTTGCCGTCCTCTTTGGAGTTCCTCTGCAGGACGGGGCTCAGTTTGGTTTGCAGAACAGCTGCGAGTTTTTTGGAGGTTTTCTTCAGGAAGGCGCTGCCGGGGTGGACGCTGCTGACGTGCAGGTACAGGTCCTCCTGCGTAGGGCCTGTGTAGCCGCAGTCCTCACACACGTACAGCTTGTCCCTCCTTTGCTTGTAGGCATACTGCTGCTGCACGCCATGGATCTTCTTCAAGTGTGACTCCAGCGAGCAGCGCTGCGTGAAGGCCTTATTGCAAACCTCGCACTTGTAAGGACGAATGCCTGCAGCAGGAAAAGACGGGTTACCTGTTATGTCACCTGTATTCTGACTCTTGTTTCCTACAGCCAGCCAAGAGCAAGCTCTGGCACACCAGCTGCTGAGAACGTATCCAGCGAGGAGCTGTCTGTCTAAACAAAACATCCTACTTTCAGGCTAAGGTTTTCAGGAATGGGTTGATTTATTTAGGCATGGAAAATGGAGGAGTATTTTGAGAAGGTGCAGGCAGACACTAGGGACAACAGATGTCCATCAGTGGTTTGGTCCTAAGGGAGCTATTATCAACTCCTGCGAAACTTATTTTAAACCCTTGGCTATTTAAAATCCTGTGCTTAGGTAAAATTATCAGTTTCAGCTTTTATAATGAATAAAAGCTTCTGTCTTGGCAAGATCTTAATTTTTCTCTTTTGGTTTAATGAAGCTTCAGTGAACAGCAGTGAATGTCCAGTGATCCCAAGTACTTTCATACAATACAGATTTGATGACTGAGATTACAAATTTCTAGAAGAGAAGTGTAGGAAGATGAAAGAAATAACTCTATTTCCAACATCACAAAAATCAATTTTAACACCAATCAACACTGATTTAACAACAAACCCCACCCAGTGCTCAAATAGCTGAGGATTTAGCAACACTTGAAAGAACCTAACCCAGCCCAGCATGAATTCTCCTTATTAGACTAGATCAGTAAGTTTCCAAGCAAGGACTATCCTTAAAACTGATATAAGGAGCCACTAAACCCCCTCTTTTCCCCAGAGAAGGTGGAATGTCTGGAAGATCAGACCTATGGTGAGCCAAGCAGAAAAGGGTAAACCAGACTGGTCTGTTCAGACAGTTGTAACTTTGTGATTGCATCAAGTTACTAGTCAGGAGCTGATCTTTCTACCAGAAATCCAAGCTAATTAGAAGTTCCAATAAGCAGCATCTCAACTGCATTTTTGTTTCGTTAAAAGAGGTTATTCCAGTGCACCAGATTAAACTATCAAGATATAAGTTTCCTAATGCCTGCTGCTGTGAAATTGTTTCATTTCCATTAAACTGCAGTTGGAGATAAAGCCCAAACCTTCATTAGAATTCACACACAAAAAGCAGTTTCATGCTCATTTGAAGGCAATTCAAACCTCCATCATACTTGGTGCCTGCTCCAGCGCTCCACAGGCAGAACACAAGCACAGAAAGGGTAGGGCCAGGATGGCACAGCTTTGGGAACTTCTTCATCACTTAGGAATAATTTTAAATGATTCTGACCAGAGACCCTCCTGGATTTATTTTCTGACTCTCTGATGAGGAGACAGCTTGAAAAATCACTTATTTTGGAAGTACTGACTCCACACTCCAGCCATACCCCAATGGCAGCTCTCCTCACACGAAATCTTTGCAAACAAACCCAAACAGCCCAAAACATTGGCTCCAGGCAATGCCTTCCCATCCAAACAGATGTCATTGTTTTTGGGTCTCTACTAGTAAGAAACAGTTCCTGCCTATCAACATCCTTGTGACACTTCTAGAAATTCACCTAGTTAATGGGGCTCTGCAGAGCAAGCCCAAATAATCTCCAGCTCCCACTGGGTGACCACACATCTGGAAAGATGGGATGTGTGCCTGTGAGATGTGGTGGATGCACCTTCTGGGTACCCAACAGTGCAAAGCCAAAGCCTGCTGAGCAGAGCCAGCTTGGCCCATCAGGAAGCATTGCTGTTGATGAGGATGGGGTTGATGTTTATTT
Organism: Rhadina sibilatrix; assembly: GCA_013400275.1. Classification (NCBI taxonomy): domain Eukaryota; kingdom Metazoa; phylum Chordata; class Aves; order Passeriformes; family Phylloscopidae; genus Rhadina; species Rhadina sibilatrix. The sequence continues at coordinate 139,867 of VWYO01009069.1, forward strand.
AAGCCATTGCTTCCACCAAGGAAAAAAAAAAAAAGTCAATCAAATAGGTAGCCTTCTCCCTGCTGCAGGCTGGAGTAAGAACTTCTGGGAAAAGTGAGCTGGATTGCTGGATTTGAGGCTACAGAAACACAACCACTGCTATTTGGGATGGACTCAGGAACTGACCCCGCTGCAGAGTGGCCACAGACTGCACATCCTCCAGCCTGGGGGAGGCACAGCATGAACCACATTCTGGTTCTTCCAGACACTGACAAAATCAAGCCAGAATTCCCTTCTTGCACAGCAATCAGCTGGAAAGGCTCTCAACAGCAAAATCCCAAGGAAACTGCTGCTCGTTTCCTCTAGAGGGCAAAGCGTTTTCATGGAGCTCCTGCCTCCGTCATCGCTGTGCACGGATAACTGTGCAGTGATTCGCTATCCTGGGGTGGTTATCCCGGGCAGATATCCGGGGGGGTTATCCCAGCCTTGCTGCCTCAGGCATGGCAGCACGGGGCTGTGTCCACACGAAGTGTGGATGGCAGGTCCTGCACCCTCACTGCTTCAGATGGATTGCAATAGTTCTCCTCAGATTTCATCATTCCCAAGACTTTGTCCACACTCACGTCTTTCCCTTTTCTCCACTGCGTCCCCACTATTTTTTGCAAATGTTGTTAATTATGTGTATTATGATTTTGCCAGGTTACTCCCACCCTCTCCTTGTCCTTGTTCCATCCCATTCCTTCTCCCCGGAGCTTCCCACAGGTCCCCAGGAAATGCATTCTCACCAGTATGGGTCCGGACATGCCTTTTCAGATCAAAGGTGTCGTTGAAACCTTTTCCACAGAAGGTGCACAAGTGTCTCTTCACCTGGCTGTGGCACTTGATGTGACGGTTGAGCATCCTCTGCAGGCGAAAGCCTTTGCCACACAGCTCGCAGCTATGCAGGGCTGCATCATTACAGGTGCCTGTGGTGAACTGAGGAGTGGGAGAGGACTGTGTGAGCATTGGGATGAACAACAGAGGACCAAGAGAAGCAAAGCAAGCATGGCTTACTATGGCATAAAAAAAAGGGGAGGGGATATATTAAAAATGAAAAGTGAAAGCATTCAAGAATTTCCTGCTTGGTGAAACCTTCACGCTCTCCTTGCAATCAAGTGGAGGACTTAATGTGCACAGTTTGGGACCGAGGCATCTCTGGCCAGCTTGGATTCAGGGGTTAAAACAAATTCTCTGTAGTGGTTCCCTTCCAGGGGTAGCAACCCTTATGTGGCTACATCCATGAACACAAGGGCTTAGGCTACGAGCACCTTTCTGTGGGACCACACATGTGTTTACTTCTGCACTCAGCTGATATCCTGCATGGAGAAAGGAAGTCATCTCTGGTGTGAGAGAATTGTTTTATGTGCTGCCTTCACTAGTCATGCCTCCAACTGCTCCAGGTCCCTCAAAAACCAGCTAGCAGTGATAAAAAAGGTGGTTTTGGAGAGAGAAAACCAAGGCACGTTGGGCTGACTCAGCAGAGACTAAAACAATGGCCCTAATCTTCCCCCATTGGTGTCCCCATCATTAATTAACAGCAAAGTGATATTGGGGGCAATCTCATTCCCACTCCTAGCACCAAAAGCATCCTGCCAACACCATGACATAACTGGACTAAAGAAGACACTGATGAGTCAGCTCCTGGGAAGATCATTCCTCAGAGGGAAGGCTTAATATCTGGAAAATGTAAATACTGCGCTGCTGGTTTAATTATTCCTAGTGGAACACACAGACGCCCCAGATGAGGGAAAGCCAGCAGAGCAGACAGGACCACATGCACACATCCATTGGCTGAAAAAAACCAGCTCTGCTGAAAGAGGTTTTGCTGTGACAGTCACAAATAGCCCAGGTTAAATTATACAAAGTAGGTTAAAGTCAAACAGCACAGGGGGTCAAACAAAGACAAGAATATGTCTGGGGGTTCTTTTTCCTGAATGGGTCAGTTATTTTTCCCGGCCATCCTCCTATGCTTACTTCTGAAGCAACGCTACTCGAAATTGTAAAGAAAGATTAAAGAAAACGGCAGTTGTGAAACCACGAGGTGTGAAACTGGAGGGAGAGCCATCTGGGAAAAATCTGTTGGGCAACAGGGCTATGACTCCACCTCAAGCAGCTGCATATAACCGGGGTGAAACCTAATCATGAGACTTAAGAACACGGTGACTGAAAAGCTGTCAGTCCGGCACAGACAATTGTAATTTTTACAGCTCCATCCAGCAAAGCAGCAGCCAGGGTTTAACGAGGCGTTAACTACCAGTGGTAAACACATCTCCTTCTGCCTAGCACTGGGGTGGCGTGGCTTCACCTCTGCTGAGGGGACCCTGGATGCTCAGAGAGAGATGCAGGCTGTTTGGGAGCTCGGTGTTGAGTTCTCAGGTACCACGAGGACCTGAGGCACCGTGTGCAATTTAGCTTCTCAGCTCTGAGAGGGAAATCATTGCACTGCTCTGCTGGTTCTGCCGAGGGAACACCCAGACAGCCAGAGCTCCTGCCCATGCAGCAGGGAAGCTCTTCAGCAAAGTCAGTGGACAGATGATTGCTTCATTTCACCCAAGCCTGCAGGTCGACCTCAAGATGGCAACTGGTCTTTCAAAGCTGTGGAGGAGAACCTTGAGCTGTTTTCTTGATAGGTCAAGATGGGAGGGGGGCAGCATGAAGAGTCATCCCAGCCCTTCTTGGTGAAGGCTTGAGTACAACCCAGAAGGCAGCTTTTAAGAAGGCCCCACACTAAGGAACAAGATCCACCCACGCACCATGGGGCATGACTCCTAGCTGCCAGGGCTGGTCCTTCCTGGCTGGGTTCAGAGCTCCTGCAGGACCTGAGCCAAGCAGGTCAGGGGCAGCATGTCCCAGGCAAGGGTAAGAGAAGGCAAAGGGCACTAGAAGATTATGGGACATCGCTTATGAGGCTTTGCTGCTACCATCCTACGGCTGGCTGCTCTCCCAGGCCTCCACCTCGGTGTGCAGGACAGGTGCTAACACCACTAGCAAAGAGAGCCCAAGGGACTGTTGTCACCTGGTGTTCCCCGGCAGCAGCCGGGCCTTAACCTTGAATTGGGGTCACCCAGAGAAGAGATGGTTGGGGTGTGGGCGGTTACCTTGATTTTTGACCTGACCATGGGACGCTTGACGGCCAGGTCCAGCAGCATGCCCCCACCCGTTCCCAGTTCGCCGGGGGCAGGCTGCGGTGTCGGTGGGTCGCTGGGCTCGACGTCCCGGGTCCCGCTGCTGCCGCTGCTCTCCAGGCTGCAGCTGTCTTCATAGCCCAGCAGCACGCAGCCGATCCCGCCTGCAACGGCGTGGGGATGCGATAAAGCGGGGGACCCTGGGGCCGCGGGAGGGCAGGGGAGGGAGGCGGCGGGCCCCGGTGTTTAACCTGCGGGCGGGCCGCTGGCGGCGGGGGAGGATCCCCGGCTCACGCTGCAATCGGAAACTCAAACACGAACGGTCCCAAAGTTCAAACAAGCCAGTCCGCCGCCTTCCCGTTATACCCCGGGCAAGGGCAGGAGGAGCGGGAGGAGGAGGAGGAGAGGGGGAGGCCAGGAGTACATAATCCCCCCCACGCCCTGGTCCTTCCTCCTCCTCCCCCAGCCACTTTTCTCATGCAAACGAGGTTTCCCACCTTCCTGGACACACACACACACACGCATTCCCCTCCAGCTCCCCGCCCCACCATCGCCGGGGGCTCCCCGGGGTGGCAGATGCTGCCAGGCACGGGGGCGCCACGGCCCGGCGGGGCTGGCACCCCTGCCGCTACCCGAGGACTTTTCCCCCGAGCGTTGTCCATGTCCCCTCCACCGCGTTTCGCCCAGCTCTCTCGAAGCCGCCGCACTCCCCCTCGGGGCTGCTCCGGCCCGGCAAAGCTCCCTCCCCAAGTCGCCCCCTCCGCGGACCGCGAGGTCCCCGTTCCCTCCGTTCCTCCTGGCGGCACTCGGCGCGGGGCGGTGGCTGCCGGCGCCGTACCTGGGATGTAGGTGTCGGCTCTCTCCTCGTCGGGCAGCCCATCCCAGCTGCGCACCGCCGGCTGCGGGCTCCGGCGCTTCACCAGGAAGGCTCTGGGCATGGCGAGGACAGGGGGCACGGCTGGGCACGGAGCGGAGCGGCCGCTTCAGCTCCGCTGGCCGCCCGCAGCCCGACGGGGCGCGGGCGCTGCGCTGCCGTTCGGGGGAGCGGGACCGCACGCACCGGGCAGAGCCGCTGAGGCGCGGGGAGG
>VWYO01009071.1:0-22984 GCA_013400275.1 Rhadina sibilatrix
ACGCAACCGGGAGCGGCCCCGGCTGAGGGCCCCGCACGGCAGGTCCAGCTCCATGTCCCGGTCCCGGTCCCGCTCCATGTCCCGGTCCCGGTCCCGGCGGAGCCGCGGGAAGCGCCCGGAGCGCCCGGAGGGGCAGTACCGGCTGTGCCCACAAGGCGGCGGCACTGCGGCCGCAGCGCCCACCGCGCATGCGCGGCGCTTTCGGGGGTGCCGATGAACTCCAATATCAATCCCATCCCAGATCCCGGATTTCGGGTGTTCCAGCGGGAGGAGGGAGAATGAACTCCGCGTACATAGAGCTGTTTCTAGGTCCTTCGTACAGATCATCTTGCCTTGCCTTTTCAAGCTCTCTGTTGTTTCATTTATATACACAAACGTTGTATTTTTATTTTCAAACCCTACAGATCCATATTCAGATTTTCTTACAGCCTAAAATCCTGACTATAACACAGCAGATACCGGGGGTTATTTTAAAATAATTTCTATATAAATTAAGATTATTTCTCAATATACAGAAAACGAGAATCTTTGCAGTTTTAAGTATTTTACACACAACCCCCTCAATAATTTTCAGGCATTTCTTGGGCTATAATCTCCCTTGGGTTTTGGGGGGACCTCGCCTGACCTCCCTCATCCCTCTCTCACCTGCTCCCCCTCCACAGACATTAGGGTGTTCCAAGTGACACCATCACCCCCTGGGCTCCCCCATTTACCTTTTTCCTCTGCCCCAAAGAAGGCACAAAACAAGTGCCCTGGCCAGCAGCTTGGTGTTTCCATAAAAGCCGTTTCCACAGGGACACCCCTCAAAAAAGGGGGAAAAATCAAGGGAGGGCAGGGCAGCCCCCCCAAAGGGTTGGAGTCTCCCCAGCTCCTGTCCTGCAGCACAGGGGGTGTGCCTGAGGGTGGTGCCTCATCTCCCACCCAAGCTCTGCTCTACCACGTTCCCCCTCCGTTTCTGCATTCCAAACAATGCCAGATGCCTCATCCCTTCCCTGGAGTGCTGCTGCAGGGAGATCACGGCACCAATGGCTTGGAAGATGAGTCTGGACTACGACCCTGGAATCCTGAGGGTCTGGTATCCAACCTCTCTTCCTGAGGGTCCAAAATCTAACACCCCTCACCACAGCGGGGTTGTCCTCTCCTTTCAGCTGACCAGGAGCCATGGATGGACCAGGCAGTGAGGATCCCACTTTTTGCTTTCCTCGTGGCTTTCCTCACGTCCGCGTTCCCGAGGCTGTAGACAAACAGGCTCAGCATGGGGACGGTGACGGAACACACCAGGGAGATGAACTTCTCCTGCTCCGGGGAGTGGCTGGAGATGGGGCATGGGTGGTGTTGCTTCGCNTGGACAAAGGGAATAATTATACATAAAACAGAAATGGAACAGGGAAAAGAACCAATAGGAAGGAATCTCCAAGTAGAGACTCAGGTTGTCTTAGAAACCCTTATCAAACTATGATAAGAATACATTCTAGGGCAAGGGGCCCTTTCGAGCTATCTACTACACTAAAATCACAATCAAAAAAAAAAAACTATACTAAAACTTATAAAACATTTCTTGCAAACTCACAGGATGGTACCTGAGGACGGAGCTGCCATGGCACAGAGTGATGGAGGCCAGGTGGGAGGCGCAGGTGGACAAGGCCTTGTGCTGCCCGGCCGCCGAGCGGATCCGCAGGACGGCGGCCAGGAGAAGGACTCCAGGATGACGGCCGTGGTGCTCAGCACGTTGAGCCCCCCACAGCGGCCACCATGGCCTTGCTGGCATGGGTGTTGGAGCAGGACAGGGCCCATCACAAAAAAAGTGCTCAAGAGCAGCAGAAGAACAAGGCTGTGTGGAGAGTGGAGCTGAGCACTCCAGCCAGGTAGGCCCCGGCCAACATCCCAAGGCAAATCCTCTGGGACATGAGCATGGAGTAGAGCAGGGGCCTGCAGATGGCCATGTAGGGTCATAGGCCATGGTGGCCAGCACGTGGTGCTCGGTGGTGGCCCAGGTGGTGAAGGAGAAGAGCTGGGTGACGCATCTCATGAAGGAAATCACCTTTTTCTCCCCCAAAAAATCCCTCAGGCTCTGGGGGATGATGGTGGAGGAGTAGCAGGTGTCCAGCAGGGACAAGTGGCTCAGGAAGAAGTACATGGGGGTGTGGAGGTGCGGATTGATCCGGATTAACACAGTGACTCCCAGATTTCTTAGGAGAGTGACCACGTAGAGGGCAAGGAACAAGACAAAAAACATCACCTGCGGGTCTGCTCGGGTGGTGAAGCCCAGGAGAATAAATTCAGGTGCAAACATCTCCTTTTCTCCAGCCATACTGATCATTTTATATATGCAGTTCAGCTGCTTCCTGTCTTTAGGCTGAAGTGTTTAATGGACATAAATCCATTGAAAATTATAAGAATGTCAATTTTTGTCAAGCAGTTACAAAACCTTCAGTCAATAAAAGGTAAATTCTCCTTGAAAGAGAAAAACCACAAGTTTCTGGCACCAGTATCCCTGTTCAGCCAACATATTTGGAAGCAGGTGCATATTTAAGGCATTAAGAAGGGAAATACCATACCAAAATAAATCACAAATAAGTTGCAAGACTTCCTCCTAGTTTTTCTCAATCCGCTTACAGATGTAATTCCATGATTTTCCTGATAATTACTGGGAAGATGGAATTATTTTTCATCTTTTGACAATTCCCTATCCAGCCTGACCACTTGAGGAATAAATACCTGCTCCCCGTGTCCCAGGAAGAGATTTTCTAGGTGAAAGCATTGGAAAATGGGACTTCTCTTAGTGTCTTTTTCCTGGTGTAGGAGGAAGAGCTGGGATTTGTCTTACCTCACTTTGCTTTAGATGTGATGCTTGATATGGAGGTAAAAGATAAATTAATGTTCCATCTTGCTGTTCACCAGGGAGAGATCAGCAGCTCCTAAAATCCCACTCTGTGACAGATAGAATAAAGTAAATATGGATTTTTCTCCTGGATAATCATGGCTTGACAGAGTTCACCAGAGAGTAAACCAAGAGTAGGCACTGCTGGCTCCTGACAAATGGATCCAAACCTGGAAATCCTCATTATTGCATGAGCCTTGGTTGAAGGGCTGAGTTTCACCCCCAGAACCCAACATCTCCTTTCAAGTGTTCCATGGTCTCCTGGAGTTATTAAGGAGGATTTAGAGCTGCTTTTTATCACCCACATGGAGATGCCAGAGGTATTAAAAGTAAGGAAAACCAAACATTTTTGGGGCAGAATTCCCCCCTCCTCCCTGAGGCAGAATCCACCTGCTGCCATCAGAGAATTGACCTTGATTTCTTGCTTAACTGAAGTCCAGCCTCACTTTTCCTTACTCAGCCACCATCTTTAATTTGTGTGTCGGATTGGACACCTGGAATGGAAATAAATTCAATTAAAACCCATGGGTTTCCATTTATTCCTGCTGAGAGGCAGGTGGTTGGTGTGGAATAACTAATGGAGTGTTCATCCTTGTCCTCCTGTGGTGAGGATCTCCATTGTGGCATCCAAATTCCATAAAATCTTTGGGCAAAGCAGTAGAAGAGCTTCCAGTGAGCTGCCCTAGGATTCACCAAGATCACCACATCCAACCTGGCCTTAAACACTTCCATGGATGAGGCAGCCACAGCTTCTCTGGGAAACCTGTGCCAGCACCTCACCACCCTCCCAGTGTAGAAATTATTCCCAATATTCCGTCTAAACCTACCTAAAGGTGGAGTTTTGCTCCTCTTTGTTCCCAGGTCCAGCTGAAGCAGTTTTTCTGCTCCCAGCTTCTCCCAGCTGCTCCCAGCTCCAGCTGGAGAGAGACACCAGGTCTTCTACCATGTAACACCCGTGTTTCCAGAGCTTTGTCCTGCAGAGAATTCACAGAGCTGGGGATAAAACAAGTCAGAGGTTAACATCTTACTCTCCAGGGAATTCTCACACCAAGTGAGGGGCAGCCAAGCCCTGAGGGGTCCCGGGATCCTCCACTGCCAAGTCAAGATACGATGATTTAAAAATTAATGGCAGCAGAAGGTGTTACTTGAAAAATAACAGCTCAGAAATGTTGCTTTTGATTGTTTAATACATCCTAAAACTGTCCCCAAGGGGAATTTCTGACCATATCTGTGTTATGGAGTGGTTGGAATGGTTTGGGTTGGAAGGGACCTTATGGATAATCCATAAGGCAGGGACACCTTCCACCAGCCCAGGCTGCTCCAGGCCCCTGCCCAACCTGGCCTTGGACACTTCCAGGGATGGGGCAGCCACAGCTTCCCTGGGAAATCCATTCCAGGGCCTCACAATCCTCTCAGGGAAGAATTTCTTCCCCCTATCCCATCTAACCCCACCTGAAGGATTCAGACAACCTGAAGCATCAGCTGAAAATTGTCTTAAGACAAAAATAAAGTGCAGTTTAAAGTGTCATTTCCAAATGTGAGGAGAAGTTCAAACACCCAATATTTTCAACAGGATCAGGAGCTGATGCTTGGAAAATAAAATATCCAGGTGAGATCAGCCACATGATGCCAATGTTTTATTTATTGCCTATTTCTCAGTTTCCTGAGCAGGAACAAGACACTTTGCTACCCAAGGCTTACAGGGAAAAAGGTTTTACGTAAAATAAAAAGGAGATCAGGTTCCCAGCAATGTCCAATAGATGGTGATGGCATACAGGAAGCATTTTTTTTAACCTTTTTGCCCTTCTAGTTGTTAATTTCATACCTTAAAAGGATTTTTATAGCTCTTTAACATCTCTTGGGATTGACAATGGAGCACCATGGTGCACTAAAGGAGCAAAAATAAGTTCTTCATGTAAAAACAGGAACTAAATTAATTCAGAAGCAGATGAAAAGGAACTTTTTAGAAGGAAAGGGTTTTTTTGACAACAAAACCCAGGTTGATTTGTCATCCTTGCCAGCATCAAGTTTTCATCCAGAATGTGGAGAAATGAGGGAGCTGCAATTTCTGTCAGGAGTTATTTCTCGCCTAAAAATTGAACTTTTAAAATAATTATCACCCTTTATTTTTTTAATTTCAGGTCTTCAGGTTTTTTCTTGCTTTGCTCTGTTATTTTTCAGTCCTTGCTCCCCAGTGCCAAAGTGCAAATCTCCAGATACAAACTCCACTGGTAATATTCCTGACTTTGTTTTTAGCAAACCACCAGGGGCATTAAGTGGAAAGCTAATTAGAGCTTTGTTTGAAGGCTTTGAGAGGCAGGAACTGAGGGTGGAAAAAGGACAGGGCCAAGGTGACTGATTTACCCTGGAAATTTACCCTGTTTTCAAATATGGAGCTATTTGTTAATTAGTTCATTGACTTGGCTTATGGGTGATGTTTCATTATCTCCAAACTGCATTGAAACTGCAAATTAATCCATTCAGATGTTGTCCTTCCATCTTTCCTAGAAAAGGCTTTTCATGGGAGCTGCCTCCCTGGTCCAGCCCAGAAATCACAGAAGTCTGGAATGTCTCGTGTTTTAAATCCACGTGTACATGGGATCCTGACACCTTTCACACAGTCCTGGGATGGTTTGGGATGGGAGGGACCTTAAGGATCATCCAGTTCCACCCTGCTGCCATGAGCAGGGCCACCTTCCACTAGCCCAGGGTGCTCCAAGCCCCATATCTGTAAATATATATGGATATAAAAGCATAACTTGCTATCCTNCTGAAACTGCAAATTAATCCATTTGCTATCCTAGGGCATCTCCTAGATGTCCTTTGTGATCCAAAGTTATAAATATATGTTAAAAGCCAATATCAAATCTTCATTATCCCATATATTTATATAAAAAAATGCCAAACATGCTTGGGTTAAATGTGTGCACCAACACCCACATGTTACTGGACTTTCTTCTCTCTCACAAACCTCCGTGAATCCCATTTCACTTCCCACTGAAAATNACTAGCCCAGGGTGCTCCAAGCCCCATATCTGTAAATATATATGGATATAAAAGCATAACTTGCTATCCTAGGGCCAGGCATCTCCTAGATGTCCTTTGTGATCCAAAGTTATAAATATATGTTAAAAGCCAATATCAAATCTTCATTATCCCATATATTTATATAAAAAAATGCCAAACATGCTTGGGTTAAATGTGTGCACCAACACCCACATGTTACTGGACTTTCTTCTCTCTCACAAACCTCCGTGAATCCCATTTCACTTCCCACTGAAAAGAAGGTATGGATGAGAGCCCTGACATGAGGGAGAGAAAAAAAGAGCCAGACAGAATTCCCTGTCCCTGATAATAAATCAGAATAAAAGGATTAAAGATAAAAATCTGATTCTTTCCTCACCAGAGGAGTATTGGGATCAGAAGGTTCATTGAGGAACCCTGTCCATCAGCAAAACATCCTTTAATAGAAATATTATTTAATTTTTATAGTGAATATCACTTTACTTCAGGATCAGTGGGTGGGTTTGCTCCAGGTATCCATTGCAAACAGCTTAGGCTGTCCTGGATGGATCCCTGGAGCAGCCAGCTGGAATTACAGGGGGTGAGGGCTGATCCAAGCCTCCAGGTAAGAAATGAACCCAGGAGGCTTCCAGGCTACTCCTGATTTAGCACCAGGAGGTCTGTGCAGGACCCACCTGTCAGAACATGATCCAGAGTCCATATAACCTTCTTTTTCTGCTCCAGGTATTCCCAGGAATATCTCAGCTGCCCACAAAGTAGTTTGGATCCAAAGATGGGATTTATCTGTCAGGAGATAAAGGAGACCCACGCAGGGTCACAGAATCCTGAAATGNCAGTTTGGATCCACAGATGGGATTTATCTGTCAGTTATCCTATGATATTTTAGGTGGAATTAGAGGGATCAAGAGACTCCAGGTAGGCTGGAAGAGGATGTGCCATGGCCAAAGGAGACCCAGGCAGGGTCACAGAATCCTGAAATGGTTTGGATTGGAAGGGGCCCTAAAGATCCTCCAGCTCGTGCTGATGTTTTGGTTGGGTGTAGCTCTGCAAACAACATTTTAACATCAGTGTTGGAATTTGGTGAGTTTCCATACCAAAATTTCGCCACTGACTCCCATTAGTTCCTGCTTTATTCCCAGTTCCCCAGGCACAACTTCAAACACACACTCTTTTCTCAAAATAATAAATAAATCCAGTTGTTTCCATGAGAAACTTCTGATACTTAAAGAACAACCAAGAAGGCAAAACAGCTTGTAAAAGAAGTTAAATAATTATCAGGTAATTAAGTATAAACTTTTGAACTCTTTATCACTATATCCTTCCTCTGCCTTTGTGCATTTTCCAAGAAAAACAGCAATTTTTGCTCTCATGAGCATTTCTGCTCCATTTCTTTGGCATTGACTCAAATCAGATCTATTTTATCTTTCTCCAGGACTGTATTGCACCAAATCACCACTGACTTCCCCAAAACATTATTTTTCCACCTTCCAGCTTGCTTCATAAATCAGAACCAGATTTATTCCACACCTCCGGATTTTCTCTGAGCCAAGACTCCAAACCACCAAGTGAGCTGGTGACAAAGAGGCAGGTCCAAGGTTGGCCTAAATACTATATTTTTTAAAATTATCCGTTATGTATTTTAATTATGAATCCTGTCTATCAAACTGTTATATTATATATCATTCACACTGGATAATGTTCACACTGATAAATTCATGTTTTATACCTGTATAAGCTCCAGCAGGCTGAAACATTCAAAACCCAGCTCAATCCCTGGCCAGGGATGGATCAATGATCAAGACAAGGTGTAGATTAAGGGATCCAAGGATGTCCACATGTTGTTAAACTGGCAACTGGGACTTCTCCAGTATAACTCCAGGGAGAAACAACTGCCTTGGGCTGAGCTTAGAGTTTGAGGGTCAAGGTGTGGATGGAGCCCCCAGATGGGGTGATTAATGCAGATTACTTCACCCTGGGGCAATTAGTTGCTGCCTGAAAAGTGCCCAGAGCCGCCTGCTCAGGTGTGGACATCTGGGTTGCAGGTAACTCAACGTGGATAATCCCATCCTTGAAGGAAAACTGGGCTGCCTGGTGTCCACAGAGGGCTGTCAGAGCTCCAGAGCCAGAGCTGCTTTGTGTGGCCCTTGGGGACCCTCTGACCAGCCGGTCATTGCTGGTGCCGTGTGTCCATGTGACGTGGCGGCTCATCCACATGATGAATTTGGGATCCCTGAAGCACAATGGATTTCAGAATTCCATTCTATCCCTCCCCCCCTTCTCTTTTCTTTGTTTATTTGCTGTGTCATGAGGAGCCCTGAGGGTTTTGTCCCAGGAGAACAGAGGGAACATATTTACAGCCCTGTCACCCACCTGCTCAGAGTCAGAGTCAGGGAAGGAGCACATCCCTCTCCACATCAGCCTGGATGTTCTCTGCTGCATTTGGGATAAACCCTTGGCTCCCACCACAGCAGTGAGAACACAGGAGGAGCCGTAAATCCAAGAGAAAGAAGTTGCCTTCCTTCTTCATGTCCTCATAGCCTCTTTTTTGGGGCTGTGTTGGAAAATAGTCTTCCAAAAGTAGGATTTTTTTTTTATATAATAATAAATGGGAGTAATGGCTTCTGCAAATTGGTTTTTGTTTTCCTTAGGCAGCTAAAGCAAGATAAACAGATACATGGAAGTGTCAAGGACAAATCTTATTTAGTTATAAAGAATTGTCAGCAGAATGCAGTTGTTAACAAATCAGCCTCTGCTATTGGATTGTTTTAAAATTCATTTCCATTCCATGAAAGTTTTATCTTAACTCCCCTGGTTTTTGGATGTTTCAGCCTGCTGGAGCTCATAAAGGTATAAAACATGAATTTATCCATGTGATTTTTATCCAGCGTGAGTGATATATAACAGTTTGATTTCCTGGCTTAATAATTAAAAGCCAAAGAAAAATGTCCTTAATGTGGTGTAATCTGGGATTTCACTGGCACTGGGACTTCCTCCCACTCCAGGTTTATGTTATCTCCAGTGAGATTCCTCCAAGATGTCTTCTGAAACAAATTTCTTTCAAACCAAAAGGGAACAAATATCTGATTCTTTTCTTCATTTTTAATTAACACATGTGAGAATAAATCCATAATTTTAGGTATCCAGGCATGGAAAAGCAAATTTGCCATTTGTGTTTCTTCAAGCTCTGTGTTGTTTTTTAGACAACTGGTAAATAAAAAAGTATAGAATTTATGTGTGGAAAATATGTGGAATATACCAAAGCATTGCAATTAAAATGGTGATTGAATGGAGTTAAATATGAAAGAAAGCGGAATTCTGGGGTTTACCTTTTTTTTATATTGCTTCCCTTTGCCTCAGCAGGTAACATCTGGCCATGGGAGAAAACCACACACAGCCCAAATTTATCCTCCTGGGAATTACAGACACTCCCTGGGCGCAGGCCCCTCTTTTTGGGCTCTTTCTGTTGATTTATGTGGTCACTTTGGCGGGGAACATCGGGCTGATGGTCTTGGTTTGGGTGGCTCCCAGCCTCCACACCCCCATGTACTTCTTCCTCACCCACCTCTCCCTGGCCGACGTCTGCTATTCCACCGTCATCTCCCCCAGAATGCTCACGGATCTGTTATTTGGGAGCAGAACCATTTCCTGGGCAGGCTGCCTGACACAATTCCACCTCTTTGCTCTCTTTGCCACGGCCGAGTGTCACCTCCTGGCCGCCATGGCCTACGACCGGCACGTGGCCATCTGCCACCCCCTGAGCTACGCCACAGTCGTGTCCCCCCGGGCCTGCTGGCAGCTGGTGGCCTGGTCCTACCTCGTGGCCTCCCTCAGCGCCCTCATCTACACCGGCTGCACCTTTGGGGGCTCCTTCTGTGGGCCCCGCCGCGTCGACCACTTCTTCTGCGACGCCAGCCCCGTGCTGAGGCTGGTGTGCTCCGACACCCGCGGCAGCGAGGCTGCCATCTCCGCCCTGGCCGCCGCCCACGGGCTGGGCACCAGCGTGGTCATCCTGCTCTCCTACGGCCGCATCCTCCACACCGTGCTGGGGATGCGCTCGGCGCCCAGCAGGGCCAGAGCCTTCCACACCTGTGCCTCCCACTTGGTGTCCGTGTCCGTGTTCTACGGCACCCTGTTCTTCATGTACCTCCAGCCGGCGTCCCGGCACGGCAGCCGGGACAAGGTGGCCTCTGTCTTCTACACCGTGGTCAGCCCCATGCTCAACCCTTTCATCTACAGCCTGAGGCACCAGGAGGTGAAGGCAGCGCTGGGGAAGTGCAGGAGGAGGATGTTAAACCTCTGCTGGCATCAGAGAGTTGCAGCTCATGGCATCAGGGAATCCTGCAATGGCATGGGTTGGAAGGGACCTTAAAGATCATCTGGTCCTACGCTCCATGGGCAGGGACACCTTCCATAGACCAGGCTGCTCCAAACCCCATCCAACCTGCCCTGGAATTCTTCCAGGGATCCAGGGGCAGCCACAGCTCCTCCAGGCAACCTGTGCCAGGGCCCCCACAACCTCACAGGGAAGAATTTCTTCCCAGAATCCCATTTGAACTTACTCTCAGCTTAAAGCCATTCCCTGTTGTCCTGCCACTCCATGCCCTTGTGGAAGCAAACTGTTCCTCCAAAGCAAGAATAAAAAAATAAAATTAAATTATTTAGGTTTTTCCCTGATCCTCACAATTTTATACAGGTTCTTCCGCAGTTCCTCACAAAACTCAGTTACAATATTTATCCTGGAGAAACAGACATCAACAGTCACATCTTCCTTTGAAGGAAAAAGGAGCAGGAGCCTCAAACTTGAATTCCCTTTGCAGCCATAAGGCTGTTGGAAGAAGTCAGGGCGAGTTAGTTATTCCAGGGTATTATTCCAACTAAACCTCTCTTTCTCCCAGGAAGAGCATATCACCGTTTTGTTGTTTTATAACTTATTTTGCACTGATCAATATGTATTTTTCTTGCAAGATTATTGTCCCTTTTCCTAAACTCCAATAAAATCCCTCATTGTTACTTGTGAGTTATTTATGAGAGCCAAGCTGCTGGGGTGGGAGGGTGCATTTGGGAAGAATAAGAAATTTTTAAATTTGATTGATAAATGAGTAAGATAAAAGGCTTTTAAAGTGGTTTTTTTTTTTTTTTTTCTGACTTAGAGGAATAAAAAGCTGATGCAAGTCAGGATCTCAAGATATACCTTGGAATATCAAGGGAAATGCAAATGTCCAAGTTCCAAAACACGTAATGAAAACCCAACAGGTGCATTTCACCCAAACTTTAAGCACATTACTTGGTTTCCATAGGTGAAAGAATCCTCAACAGCTGATCTGTGGATAGTTGGGAGTTGTTTGGGTCTGGAAAGGCCCTAAAGATACCAAAAACAACAGTTCTCCAAATTATGGCTCAATAAAGAAGGTACAGGGACGGCCACAACACTGGGGAGAGACCAGTCATCCTTCATCTTTTCCTGGCAGGCACTTATAACCGAAAAAAACCTCCTAATTTCTACTCATCCTAATGAATTCAAAAGGACATTTGTTGTTTTTGAGGGCAAAATGAGCACAATCTTGCAACTTCCTTTCACAATTCAGGTGGTCTGGAAAAGCTCAGCAGACACTTCCCCCTCTCCTCCACACCCCTTATTTTGCTTGTCCCCCACCTGTTGACACCTTTTTGGGGTGGGAGGACTTCAGACACTGCAGAGGGATAAGCCTTGGCTGTGGCAGGGAAATGTGGAGGCAGAAAACTTTTCCCTTTGGTGTTGTGTAGATGTTGTGTTCTGAGGAGTTACATGAGAATTCACTTCCATTTGAAAAGTAAATGGAAGGTGAGTAGTCTCCTTGTTCTCTAGGTAAAAAAAAAAAAAAAAAAAGAANGGAGAAGAGATGTTTTAGGTCTGGGGGGAAGTGGGAAAAGTGGATTTGGACCTGGATGAAGTAGCTGGAATTGACAGAATTAAATGATAAAGGGCTTGGCAAGATAGAGACTTTTGATATCAAAGTTGAGTGGGAAGGGACTCTAAAGCTCATCCCATTCCAACCCCCTACCATGGGCAGGGACACCTTCCACTAGACCAAACCCTGTCCAACCTGGCCTTCAACACTTCCAGGGATCCAGGGGCAGCCACAGCTGCTCTGGGCAACCTGTGCCAGGGCCTCACCAACCTCCCAGGGAAGGGTTTCTTTCTTATATCCTGTGTAAACCCACTCTCCTTCAGTTTAAGTTTTCAGGGTTAAATTGAGAAGAATTGAGAAAGCCAAGTCTGAGCTCCTCCAGGGTCCTACCATAGAGGTGCTCACAGCTATTTCCACCACTTCTGGGTGGAAATGCTGCTCCCATTCCCAGAGCAAGAAGTGATGCTGGGAGACCAACCACCCTTCTAGGGATCATTAGCTTAACAAGATCTTCTGGGCTTTGCCAAGAAAGTTTCTTAATCATCATCATGGAACTTCTCAGAGGGCTTTTCAACAACTTCTTTCATTCTTCTTAATGAGCCATGAGAGACTAACTAGCAAAGGAAAACAAGGAAGAAACTTTCTTCCTTGTTAAAGACAAAGTGAACTTCTCCAGTCGCTTTGTTTGTCAGATCCAGGCCCTGGAACCGAAAAGCTGGAGGGTCAATGTGTTGGCATGGGACTGTGTTTAGAGGCCTTAAATCTTATCCCATGCCGTGGCCAGAGACACCTTCCATTATCCCAGGCTGCTCCTAGCCCTATCCAGCCTGACCTGGGACACTTCCAGGGATGGGGCAGCCACAGCTTCCCTGAGAAACCTGTGCCAGGTCCTCCCCACCCTCACAGGGAAGAATTTCTTCCCCAAACCCCATGTAAATGCTCTGTCAGTGTAAAGCCATCCCCCCTTGTCCATCCCTCCCTGTCACTCCAGGCCCTTGCCCAGAGTCCCTCTGCAGCTCTCCAGAAGCCCCCCTTTAGGCTCTGGAAGGGGCTCTCAGGTCCCACCTCTACAGACTGAGCTCAGACATGGGTAATGGCCGTGCTGGCCTTGGCAGAGCTGGGTTAACAGTTGGGCTCCATGACCTTAGAGAGCTTTTCCAACCTAAATGATTCTGGGATTCTGTAACTGTTTCTACCCCATATTTGCTCCTGGTCAGCATTGCTGCCACTTCTTCTGTGCTCACTTTGACTATAGTTCTGACAGTTTGTTTTTCCTTCCTCTGTGTTTTGTGGTTTATTTTAGAGGGGAAATGGCACAATTGCTCAAAACTAAGCAAAACCTGTTTAATAATAAAAACAAAAGATGAACAAAATGCTAGGATAGGGAGTAGTGGTTGTAATTCCACCACGATCCACAGGAGATGCCAGATGAGGGCTCTCTGCTCTTTGAGCAAGCTTGGGCCTTGAGTTGGGTCACTGCCCACCGTGTGGTGGCACTTAGGAAAGTCCCCTTGGAATGGATGACTTTGGAAGCAGCTCCTTCAACAGGAGACTTGCACTGCTAAGTAAACACCATCACTTCCATGAAGTTCAATGGAAGCCTGAGGGTTTATGTCCCACTTCTTTATATAGATAATAAATATAAATATATATAAAATAAAGATCTGAATGTATATATTTCTTTATGTATGTAAAGAATGTTTGTAGTTTTTTTTTTCTTAAAATATATGTAATTTTAAATATATATATATATTTGTCCTTGAAATGTATGATTGGCTTCTTGGTATCATAGGGAAGTAAAAAGAACTGGTGTAAGAAATGAAGCTTCAGGGATTGGGAAACAGCTCAGGATTTGGAGAAGTGCTGCTACTGCTAATTGGGAAGAAGGCAGAACACTTTAGAAACCCTCCTGCTGCATTTTATTTTTACATTATCTGGGATATCCTGATGTCTAAACACTGAGAGAGTGTCACAATCAGGCATATGGATAAAAGTTTCTTTATTTTTTCCCTTAAAAGCAGGAAAAGGTCCCAAGTAGCTGTAATCAGAACAGTTTAAGAAGAGTCCCTGGTCCTCATGCTCTACAAGTGGTCAAGAAGGGCTTAAATTCCTGAAATTAAAATACCAGGAAGCAAACACAAATACAAAAGGAAATGCTAGTTTTCAGCTGAGCATTTCCTCCTCGTCAGTCTCCAGAGCCCAGCCTTGACCTCCTGGTTCCTCAGGCTGTAGATGAATGGGTTCAGCATGGGCGTCACCATGGTGTAGAACACAGAGGCCACCTTGTCTTGCTCCCGGGAGCTCCTGGAGCTGCGCCGGGAGTACATGAACACGAAGGATCCGTAGAAGAGCACTACCACGGCCAGGTGGGACGCACAGGTGGAGAAGGCTTTGCGCTTCCCCGCGGCCGAGTGTGTGCCCAGGACGGCGGCCAGGATGAAGGAGTAGGAGAGGAGGATGGCCAGGATGGTGGCAGCCAGGTTGAAGCCTGCCGTGATGAACATCCCTAGCTCATTGGGCGTGGGGTCCGTGCAGGAGAGAGCGAAGAGTGGGGGCCCCTCACAGTAGAAGTGGTTGATGGCGTTGGGGCCGCAGAAACTGAGCCCAAGGGCCAGGCCTGTGTGGAGGGTGGCATTGGTGACCCCAGCCAGGCACGAGCCGGCCACCAGGAGCACACAGACCCCTCGGGACATGGAGAGGGAGTAGAGCAGGGGGCGGCAGATGGCCACGTAGCGGTCGTAGGCCATGGCAGCCAGGAGGTAGCACTCGGTGGTGGCGAAGGCCACATAGAAATAGAACTGCGTGAGGCACGCGGCGTGAGAAATGACCTTGTCCTCGTCCAGGAGATCCCGGAGCAGCCTGGGAGTGATGCAGGAGGAATAGCAGAGGTCTAGGAAGGACAGGCTGCTCAGGAAGAAGTACATGGGGGTGTGGAGCTGGGCAACCAGCCGGATCAACACCAGCAGCCCCACATTTCCCAGCAGGGTGACCACATAAATCACCAGGAACACCACGAAGAGGACAACTTGGACATAGCCCTGCTCAGAGAATCCCAAGAGGACAAAGTGAGCACTGGGGGTTCCATTTCCTTTGGCTGCCATCCTGATGCAGGTGCCACAGGAAAGCCGAGATGCAGAGTCAGGATATTCCTGTTTGCTGCACAAACATGTTAAAAATGACAGTATTTTCATCAGCAAACACAGCCTGGAGATGCAGGAACTTCAGAATTTACTCTTTGGTTCAAAATACATTTCAAAGTAGTCAAAATTCACGACTGAGTTTGTTTTTAATGGTTTTAGTCTGGTTTAGCCATAGATCTGGTTTGATAAATCATTTTGCACAGTGGAAGGTTTATTCCACCTCCTGAAGAAGTTAAGGGGGTTGTTACTCATCAGATTCAAAGTATTAACCCCAGTAATTTAACCTGACTTTAGAAAACATTATGAATTTGAAAAGCAAACTGAAAACAACAAAAAACCACCCAAAAAACAACCCCAAACCTCATTGGTTTAGAAGACCCAAAGGAGACAAAGCACTGGTAAGAGATCAGGACATCTTTAAAATTTTCTTTAAGAGAGTCAGAACTAATGAAAATAAAACAAATTTCTTCCCTTCCTTCCCATGTAATGGAAATTGAGGTTCAAACAGGATATTTGTATTAAAAGCCCTTTAAATATGGTGATACTTGTGTCATTCCTGAGAAGTGTGAAGTGGAGAAAGAAAAGGGTTTTAAAAGTCTGTAGGCCCAAAAATGTTGTGGTGCCATGATTATCTTCAGGGAGTAAGATGCTGATAATACAGTTCAAATAAATAGAAATAAATATGTACAATTTAAAAAATAATCCAAGTAGTGCTGCTATGAAATGATTAATCTTCAAGACCAGGCTGGACTGGGCTAGTGCAAGGTGTCCCTGCCTGTGGATCAGCACTAGAGGATCCACAAGGTCCCTTCCAACCTAAACCATGGATTCCATGATAAATTCCTGGGTTTCACCTCAGAGACCCTGAGCTTAGACGATTACCTGTTGTGAGAACAGGCTCCCACCTCAAGCCCTCTCTTTGCAACAGATCAATTCCTTGCAGCCTTATTTTGGGTAAAACTCACCTGTTTCCTCACATCTCAGGCCCCTTTTTGCTTGATCAGATTTTATCTCCCAGACCAAAATTTCCAGGGAGAAATAAACCTGGATTTCTTCCAGTATTAGTGTGGAAGACAGGAATAATGTACCCTCACAAAGAGCATCAAAACTTGACCAAAAACCTGCTGTAATCAGAACAGATGAAGATGTTTGTAGTCTTCGCTCACAAGAACACCAAGGGGTTTGCTACTGCCCAGCCCTGGAGGAGGAAATTTCCTTTGGGAATGGATGACTCTGGAAGCAGCTCCTTAAGGAGGAGACCTGCACTGGTAACGAAACACAATTAGGTAAATCAACTCAATTAGTTTCAAGAAGTTAAATGGCAGCTGCTGGATTTATTTCCCACTATGTACATATAATTAAATATATGAACACTTTAATATAGAAATAAAGTTAATACAGAAGGTTATTTTATATATACAGTTACAGATATAATTACTTAACACATATAAATATTTCCCTAATATATAATTTTATTTTATATGTTATATATAATTATATGTATTAAAAATGATATATTATATGTAATTATATATATTAACATTTATCTCTTGGAATATACAATTAATTTCCTGTAATCACAGGGAATTAAAAAGAACTGCTGTAAGAAATTGAGATTCAGGGATTGAGAGACAGCCCGGGGTTTGGAGAAGCATTGCAATTGCCAATCAGGATGAAAAGAAAACTCTGCAGGAACTTTCCTGCTGCAACTTATTTTTACACTTTCTGGTGATAATCATGAGCTGAATTTAAGACTTTTAGGCTCAGATCGACCTTTCAGTCAATTTGCCCAGAGTGTGCCTCCTAGTTCTGCTGATATAAGGAACATTCATCCAAAATTTGAGCCAGGAATGAAGGTTCAGATGTACTGCAGTACATGTTTTGCCATCAGGAAGGATCTTTGCAATTTCCTGGAGTTATTATATTCCATAAAAACCTTCATGGAGAGGCTCCTACTTCTGCAAACCTGGGAAGGACAATTTTATCCACCCAGCAAAAAACTTGTCTCAAAACCACTTAAAATTTCACCCTCTCTGATTAATAAGATACTCACAGGTCCTTGAGCTGAAGTCCACAAGCTCCATCGGTCTGGCCAAACCCAGGAAGTTTTCTGTTTCCACCCTCTAACGTGGCTGGAATATCTAAGTTTTATCCCACCCCCCTGCGACCAATTAACCACAGGGTCTCTGAGGCACCTGAACACAGAATGAGCCTTCCTCAGAGGCCCTGGGATCCATCCTGAGGATTCTCCCTGGAGTTTTAGGGATGGGATGCCCAGAGCACATCAGAATTGATGCCCGCAGAGCCTGAGCGATGCCATTTGTGAACACAACGCTGTCAAGAGGAAACACCAAAACAAAGATTTTTGCTAAAGGCTTGAATTTGAAAGGTTTTTAAAGTCTTCTCTAATTCCACATTTCTCTTCTCCCCTCATTCTCCCAATGAAGCTTTTCCTTCCCTGTTCCTCCAGCTCTCATTCAGAGGTTCATTGCAGGAAGTCACCTGAGTGGCTGTCAGTGTTTTTCTCCAGCTGCTGGTGGATGTCCTTACATCCATGGCTCATCTCCATCTTGGTGGCCACCACAACCTCCACAGCTGCTCTCCTGCCCCAGTGTCTGGGACAATTATTCCCCATGGGCAACACTTACCATTTTCCTTTTTCCAAGCTTATCTGGTTCCCATCTGCCCATTTTTGACCAGGAAAGCTCATCTTGAAAAGCCATTTTGCAATGTGTGCTTCAAAATGGGTTCAGAAGATTCCCCAGGAGTCAACTGCACCAGTTAGAGAATCCTGGAATGGCTGGGGTTGGAAGGGACCTTAAAGCTCATCTTATTCCAATGCCCTGCCATGGGCAGGGACACAGGATGACCCCTCAGGGGGGTGTGTCCCTCAGGAGGAAACGTCAATGCTGCAATGTTCCATCTTCTTCCCACACAGTGGCTCCTGCTCCTCTCATGGTCAGGTGCTGTTTCCACAGATGTTGGACACAGTTCACCCTCATTTCCACAATTCCCACTTGCACAATGAGCCAACCATTTCAGTTTTGAGAGCAGCAGTTCCAGCACAAAGCCTCAATGTGCACAGTGACAATGCCATGGCCACAGACTTAGGGTTTAATTCACTAAGGGCCCATATTTCTGTTTAAATGTCAGGTGATGGTCAAGGCAAGACAGCTGGACAAAGTCATTGGATGGTTTCTCAAACTATTGTTCAAATATTGAATATTTTTCAAATATTTTTTAAAATATTCAATACTTTATTGCCAAACAATGGTTGTTAGGCCCCAGAGCAAGAGAAGTTGCTCTGGGGCTAATGTTTTGAATGTCTTAATGTTTTAGTAAATCAGTAATTATGGGAGGATTATGTTTTAAATAAAACATTAAAAATAATCTTTAGTCCTATTTAAGGAAAAAATGTACAATCTTTTCTTCACCTAAATTAAACAATGTCCTGAGGGTGGCAGGGAGGAGCAGAGGGGTGGGAGACCAGCAGGAGTTACACAAAGATGTCCCAGTTCATGGTCCTGATCACAGAGTAATGGAATTGGTTAAGTTGGAAAAGCCCTCTAGGATCATCAAGTCCACCCTTTCCCCCAGCAGTGCCAATGCCACCACTAGTCCATGTCCCCAGGTGCCACACCCCCATGCCTTTTAAATCCCTCCAGGGATAGGGACTCTACCACTGGCCTGGGCAGCCTGAGCCAGAGCTGGACAATCCTTTCCATGAAGGAATTTTCTCTCTATCCAACTTAAACCTCTGCTGGTGCAACTTGAGGACATTGTCTCCACACCTGGAGATGTGAGAGTTGAGGACCTCTGGGGTCCCTGCCATGGGGGGTCAGCACAGCTGATAAGAGAGGAACAGGAACATAAACAGCTCAGGTGGATTGATCCAGGTAGCCGGACTAAATAATAATCAGGGAATTATCAGTAAGCTCTGGTGATGCCTTAAGAGGCTACCTAGAACAAAGACTGGACAGAGTAAAGAATAAAGTAGGTATTTATTTAAAAAGCCTTCAAAGGATACACCTTGGACAGTACAGGAGCCTGGCCAAAGCTACACCTGAGATGAATGCTGGGTCACAAGTTTTCACACTTTTATAGGTTTTGGTCTATTTACATATTGGGGTTAATTGTTCAATTACAATTATAGCTTCAGGTAATGAAATCCCATTCCCCCAGTTTGCTCTCCTCAATTCACTGCTGTTTATACTTTTTGGGCCTGAAGCTGCAACGCTGTCCTTGGTTCTCAGGCTGGAAAAGGATTGTTTTGTCTGACTAAACTGTGAAGAAAACTTGCTAACACTTTATATGAAGTTCAGAATTATATACTAATGCAGTACAGAACCTGGAAAATAGGAAAGCTAAACCTTAAGGCATCATTCCCCCCCTTAGAGGCTTGACAAGGCCTCTACCTTGTCAAGTCTCTATTCTAAACATCTACTAATAATAAAGGAACAAAGGGAACAAAGGAGTCAGCTCTTGATCCTGAGTGCCTTATCACGAGTGAGTCGTGTGTCATCAATAAATCAGCAAACTACCTTGATCCTGCCTTGATTTGGTCCAACTGAGCAGCTTCTCCTTCATCGCAAGTTACTCCATGTCTCTAGGAGAGCTCCATCACTCTGGCTTTCACCATGGACCTGGCACAGGATGAGATAATGCACTGATTGGAGGTTTTGGGGTTTTTTCACATATGCAATGCTTGTGCACCAAAACATTTAAACCAAATATGTAACAGAATTGTGGAATGGTTTGAGTTGGAAGGATCCTCAAACCTCATTCAGTTCCAGCCTCCTGCTGTGGGCAGGGACACCTTCCACTAGACCAAGTTGCTCCAAGCCTCATCCAAACACAAAAATCAGAGTGAAATTACTATTTTCAGCTGATACTAAATCAGCCAGCACATCATCTAAATCAAAGTGTAGAGGGCCCCAAAAATGTCCCTCTGACATATTTCACAAAAGTCCCAGGATATCACCCACATCACTGTTGTATCTGGCCACAAAGTTAAAACATCCAAGCTCATTTTATTTTCCTGAGTCTCCTCCAAGCCTCCTTCACCTCCTGGTTCCTCAGGCTGTAGATCAAGGGGTTCAGCATGGGGGTCACCATAGTGTAGAGTACAGCAGCCCATTTATCTCCTCCCCTGGAGGTGTCTGACCTGGGGATTAAGTACATGAAAATCAACGCCCCATAGAAGGTGCTGACAGTGGTGAGGTGGGCGGCACAGGTGGAGAAAGCTTTGCATTTGCCCTCAGCTGAGCTGATGCTCAGAACAGTGGAGATGATGGCTATGTAGGACACCAGGACCACCAGCATGCTGGGAACACTGAGCAAAGATGAAGTCCTCAGGATGAAGAGGCTGAGGGTGGTGTCAGAAGTGGAGAGAGAGATCAGCAGGGAAATGTCACAGAAGAACAGATCGATGGTGCTGGAGCTGCAGAAGGACAAGCTGGACATGCCGATGGTTTGTCCGACGCCGTTGGTCAGCCCCAGGAGGTAGGACCCGGTCACCAGCCAGGAGCAGCACTCTGGGGACATGACAAGGGGGTAGAGCAGCGGGTGGCAAATGGCCACGTATCGGTCATAGGCCATCGTGGCCAGTAGGAAGCACTCAGTGACCAGAAACATGCCAAAAGTGAACACCTGAGCCATGCACCCAGCATAGGCCATCCCCTGCTTCCCCAACAAACCCCCGACCAATATTCTAGGGGTGATGATGGTGGAAGTGCAGAGGTTCACAAAAGCCAGGTTTCCCAGGAGATAATACATGGGGGAGCGGAGCAGGGGGCTGGCTCTGATCAAGGTGATCATGCCCAAGTTCTCCAGGATGGTGACCAGGTAGGTGAGCAGGAACAGCAGGAAGAGGATGACCTGAATTGCCGGGTCCTCGGTGAATCCCACCAAGCTGAACTCAGTTGCTTGGGTGCAATTGCTTCCTGGCATTCCTTCAAAGTATGTTATCTGTGTGAACTCCTTGCTGGAAGTTTCTTCTCTTCTTCTCTTTGCAGTGGGATCTGCTCAGAGACAATCCTACAAGATTTAAAGCAAGAGTTTAGGCACAGACTGATTAGACAGTGCTGGGTGGAAGTCATGGCAAGGATAGGGAGAAGCTGTAGGTTACACAATCCTGAGGAGCTTTACCTTGGTGCTGCCTTCAATCCCCTGTGTGTGTTCAGTCTGGGACTTTGAAGTCACCCAGCACAACCTGAAACATGGAGAAATCCAATAAAAGCTGTAAAAGACAGTACAGAATTGATACTTCTTGTGTTTGCATCTGCCAACCACCTGCTTCGTCTGTCTTCTCCATATAATCCTGGAAGGGTTTGGGTTGGAAGGGACCTTGAATCTCATTGAATCTCATTGCACACTCTGCCATGGGCAGGAACACCTTCCACTAGACCAACTTGTTCCAAGCCCCATCCAGCATGGTCTTGAACGCTTCCAGAGAAGGGGCATCCAAAACTTCCTGACTATGAAACCTCCTCTCCCTCCTGATGCACTGGTTTGGCTCTAAAAGATTTTTCCAGCTCTTCACCTTGTTCCTGCAGTCTTCAAACAAAAACATGCAACACAAACAAGCTGAGTAGTCTCCTCCTGAAAATATTTATTTTTTGGGGAAAAAAAAAATAAATTTAAAATCACCTTTTGGGCCTGCCTTATATCAGCAATAGTAAGATCCGTAAGTGTTCCTTACAGGAAAGCTGCCAGTCCTCATTGGTGAGCCCTTTGTGGTCAGTGAGAAGTACCCAGAGCGAGTGTTCCAACAGGGTGTCCTCACCACACACCTGCTGCAGATCACCTGGATTTGGTGCTAAGCCCAGAGTACAACAAGGAACTGGAGCACAGGAGCCTCCAGGTAGGAGCAGAGATGAAGACTGAAGCTGTTTCTTCTTTGCAAGAGAAAACAACAGGAGATGGCTGGCTCGGTATGCGCTGTCCTTGCTCATGGTTCTCCAGGTTGATCGTCCTCTACATCTCTGCACTCCCCCTGCTTCCCTCCTGATGCTCTTCAAGGTGGATATTAAGGTGCTCTGCAGATGCATTTAAAACATATATCACTGTCAGCAAAGAGCTTTTTCCATGTAATTTGGGGATTTAGAGGCTCTTGGAGCCCCAGGAGAGTGACAAGGCCCAAAGCAGGTTGTTATTTCTTCTCTGAGCTTCTGAGTTTGGAGGTGATTACACAGGAGATGATCTCACCTTGAGTAAACCACAGGGTTTTGAGGGCTCCCTAGAGAAACCACAGTGCACAACCCCACTTGTTGTGTGCAATTTTTGAGCATTTCAGAGATTTTCAGCTCTACAAGTGCTGTTTGGCCCTATCACACCAGTGAGCTGAGGGGAATCTCACTGGTGGGGCACAATTCCATGGGAGCCAGTATCCATCAGCAGTTCCAGTCACCAGAGAAGATGAACCACATTTCTACCCATTCTAAATTCCTTAGAGCCAAACCACAGCTCACCTGTCCCATCCCTGGAAGTGCTCAAGATCAGGTTGGAGCAATACAGTCAAGTGGAAGGTGCCCCTGCCCATGGCAGGGGGATGGAACAAGATGAGATTTAAGGTCCTTTCCAACCCAAACCATTCCAGGATTCTATCAAGTTTGGCTGCAAGAAT
This sequence comes from Rhadina sibilatrix, assembly GCA_013400275.1. Classification (NCBI taxonomy): domain Eukaryota; kingdom Metazoa; phylum Chordata; class Aves; order Passeriformes; family Phylloscopidae; genus Rhadina; species Rhadina sibilatrix. The sequence continues at coordinate 22,558 of VWYO01009071.1, forward strand.
CCAGGAGAATCACAGAAGATGCTGAGTTGGAAGGGATCCACAAGGATCATCAAGTTCAGCTCTCAGCCTTGCACAAACACATCCCCAAGAGTCACACCATGCACCTAAGAGCATTGCTTAAATATTTGCTGAGCTCTGTCAGACTCAGTGCTGTGACCACTGCTCTGGGGAGTCAGTTCCTGTACCCAAACACCCTCTGGGTGAAGAACATTTTTCTAATACTCAACTTAAACCCACCCTGACAGAATTTCAGGCCATTCCCTCAGGTACTGTCGCTGGTCACTAGGGCAGAGAAGACATCAGCGTCTGCCCCTCTTCTTCCCCTTGCAAGGAAATTACAAATTGCAAGGAAATTACAAATTGCAAGGAAATTACAAATTGCAAGGAAATTACAAATTGCAAGGAAATTACAAATTGCAAGGAAATT
>VWYO01009072.1:13615-30151 GCA_013400275.1 Rhadina sibilatrix
TTTTGTTTTTTTTTTTTTTCCTTTTCAGGGCAGCTGGGGCTTTCCAGGATATCCCAGCTCCCATCTCCATAACCTGTTTACTGAAATCTCAGATTTAGTTTCCCAGGCTCATTCACAACTTAGTGCAAACAACTGAGCACTGCTCGAGGCTCTGAACACCAGGAACGTGCTTCACCCCTATTTTGGAAACCATAGGAAATTTTAAGCACCTTCACACACAAGTATCACTAAAATCTCCCAGGGTTTATTTGTGACTCCAGCAAATCTCTTGCCTCAGTTTGCCTGTTCCTAAACCACGGCTTTGCACTGAATTCCTGGTTACACCCCACGTTATCAGTGTGGGAGATGTCTCTGTCCATTCCTCCACTGCACACTGGAAGAGAGGATTTTATTTTAAAATAGAGATGGAGTTGGTTCAGCTCGAGGTGCAGGTGCAGGTCCCAATTTGCAGCTTATTTTTTCAGAACTTCTGTGAGCAACCCGGAGGTTGCCCTCACCCTGGAACAAGATGAGCTTTAAACCTCTTCCAACCCAAACCATTCCATGTTGATGCCACCAGAAAATTTCTTGGAATTCAACAGGAAGAGCCTGGCTGGAGGACACCATCATGTGGGCAAATGAAGCTGCTCTGCACAGACCTCCAGGGTGGTTATGGGGCTGGAAAACAGGGACAGCCCAGGCTGGGACGTGCTGGGTTCCCATCCCCAGCTCTGCTTTGTCTCTGTCCTGCCTCCAGCACCTCAAAGCCACAAAAATCTGCCTGAGAGGGATCCTTCAAAGGCGCTTCTTCCTGCGTCACTCGCCAAGGAGAGGGCACCAGGGCTCAGATAGGGATTTCTGAGCTCAGAAATGTCAGGAGGAAGCGATGGACTCTGAGGAAATTCTTGCGACGGTCCCGGAGGAAGCGGGAGATGTGAAAATACACGATGTATTTTCCTCCCACAAGCTGCGCGCTCTGTTTTTATTATCATAAACCTGGGCCCGGAGGATGTCAGCTTGTTTATTTATTTGTTGAAATGAGGTTTCTCTCCTTGTTCAAACATTCCCATGTTGGCAGCTGCTGCGCTGTCCTGCTTCCCAGCTCCCCTCCCGTAACCAGGGACGTGCCAGCCCAGGCAGTGTCTCCAGCAAGCGGCAGGTGCTGAAGGTGGGGGAAATTTTTGGGTTTCTCCCCCAGGGTATCATTGGAACCCCCTGGGAGGGTGGCTCCACCATGTCCTCGTGCATGTCACCACAGCCTGCCCGGGCTCACACCTCCTCTCCAGACTCTTGCAGTATAATCAGGAAAATCCCATTTTTTGGCCTGTCCCACTGAGTCAGCATCTTCTTCTTCTTCCTTGCCAGCCCCACTGTGCAGAGCAGCTCCTGCAGGTGTGTGCTGGAGATGGGTACCACCACTGCCCTCTTCTCTGTCATCTTGAGTCACTGTCTGCAATAACCACTCTGGAAAATCCCACTGCTCACCTGGATCCTGAATGGTTTCCAAGGGCAACCCCAGGCAGCATTGGATTTGGTGGTGGTGGTGGCACCTTCCCCCTTGAGCTCCCCCTACTTGGGGCTGTTGCCAGGGAGACTGAAGGATTCCAGGAGCCCCACATGAACCCAAACAACCCGGTGCAAAACCCAGGTCCTGCTCTCCCCAGCACAGAGGTGAGGGGCACTTTAGGAAGCTGCCCAGTGCTGCTCTGCACAGACCTCCAGGGTGGTTATGGGGCTGGGAAACAGGGACAGCCCCAGGCTGGGACGTGCTGGGTTCCCACCCCCAGCTCTGCTTTGTCTCTGTCCTGCCTCCAGCGCCTCAAAGCCACAAAAATCAGCCTGAGAGGGATCCTTCAAAGGTGCTTCTTCCTCATGTTGGTCAGCCCAAGGCCCTTGGCTGGGGGGCTTCTCCCCTGGAGCAGGGGCTAGCCCCCCTGGCTGCTCCCGGCCTCTCCCGCGGGGTCACTCCGGCAGGAAGCCGCTCTCGCCCTGGGGAGCCGCGGGAGATGCACCTGGGAGGAGAAGCACTTTGCTGGAGGAAGAAAACAGGATCTCACATATAAACAACATCCTCAATGGCTCAGCAAGTGAGTCGCTCTTTCCAGAGCCTGTTTTCGAGCTGCTGTTGTGTCGCCCATGGTCCCCCACCCCCCCAGCTGCAGAGTGGAATCAAACCAAGTGAGAGCCACCAGAGCCCCCAGGATGGAGCTGCCCCTCTGCTTCTGCCAACCATCCATCCCTGGATGGACCCAGCCAGGGCAAGTGCTGCAGAGGTGGAGGGTAAGAACGACTGCTGGCTCCTTTCCAGGGGATCTTTGGGGCTGGAATGCACCTGTTGGATGGGAATTACACCTTCCAAGCTGTTCGTGATTAATCCAAAGCTCTTTTGGGGATGAAAGGTACCAGTGAGCACAGACAGAGCATCTCTTGAGTCGTGGGACAGAGCATCTCTTGAGTCAAAGCCGGGGCTTTCCCACAGACCCACCTGTGCTCCTTCCAGAGGATTCCTTCCCAGGAAGAGAGTCTTTCTGGATTTTTCATCCAGGTGGTAGAATCTCCATGTTCCTGGAATGCTTTCTCCTGTATTCTGGACTCCTTGGTCATGCCACTAAGCAGAGCATCCCACGTAGATCTGAGTTTTGACTAATTTGAAAGAAAACAAAAGCAGACAACTCTTATCTTTCATCATTTATTCCTTCCTTCTCTCCACAAAGTTCAGATAACCCAGGACAGCATTCCTGGCAGCCGACGAGTCCCAACCAAAGGGATCCCACTGGACCAACTGGGACATCCCAAAGGGTTAAACTGCTGCCCAGCACAGGAAGCCTGCAGGCAGAGCCAGGTTCCCAGGGAGGAAGCATTCCAGTTTGCTGTGGGAGAGAAGGTGAGCGAAGCGTTAAGGCCGCTCGCGAGCGGAGCAGAGGTCAGCGGCGTATCCTGCTGCAAACTTCCTGAGCAACCTCCGAGGAGAAAACAACAACCCCGGCCTGGCATGGCACGGGATGGGACGTGGTGGGTTTGTTTTTCACTTTGATTACCTTGGACCTACTTTCTCAGCCTGGCTGGTGGCTGCATACTCTGTCCTGCCCCAGCTCCAGCTCCTCCTGCTGCCCCAGCGCTGGATCCTGAATTTTTTTAATGTTTCTCTGGTGTGAGTGTTTGTGGTTTTTATGCCCTGGACTGGAGTAGAGAGGCAGAATTGGAGAGAAGGGAAGAAAATGAGCCTTTCAGGCTCTTTGAGATGCTCGGGTGGGAGCAGGAGGAGCACAGCAGCCCCACAGCAGCTCAGCAGAAGGAAAATCCACCAAAACTTCCTGTGCTGTCTTTTTTTTTTTTTTTTTTTTTTTTTTTTTTTTTTTTTTTGCTTCTGAATCTCAGGACATGGAGCAGAAGGCTGGGGGATAATTGTGGGAACATTTGGGGAAAACACCAATGGGACTAAAAGTGCCTCCTTGCCTTCCCCAAGCAAAAGGGAGCAAAAGTTGAGACAAAAGTCCCTAAAAAGGGAGCAAAAGTGTCTCTGCTGCTTCATCCATCCCTGGTTCACATTAAAACGAAAGTTTTTACAGTTGGATGCTCTTGCAAAGAAAAAAAAAAAAAAAAACAAACAAGGTAGAAAGTGCCCAGTATTTTATGCCAAAAATGATGTTTAGATAGATAAGGCTCAGAAGTTTCAAAGCTGAAGTGTGATGTAAATAGTTTTATTTACAGAGAAGCACAAGAGCAGGAGCAGGTCATGATCAGAGTGAGAAATCCTTTCATTCAATCCAGTTTTTCTGTGAGCTTTCCTAGCAAATATCTGGGAGCAAGAGGAGGCTCCTGGAGTTTGAAATTTTCTTTTCGAGGACATGGATCCAACACTCAAACAGGGCCAGCCCAGATCTCCCTTTGGGCATCCACTCTTGCTGTGAGAGGAGCGTCCCTGGTGGGTTTCAGTGGTGGTTGGGGTGCCGGGATGTGCAGTGACACTGCCAGGGTGTGTCCTCCTGTCCCCCACAGCCAGGTCCTCCTGTCCCCTTTCTTTCTTCCACCTTCCCTGGGAGGGTGGGGAGGCCCTGAGGTTGCCCAGAGAAGCTGTGGCTGCCCCTGGATCCCTGGAATGTCCAAGGCCAGGCTGGACAGGGCTGGGAGCAGCCTGGGACAGTCGAAGGTGTCCTTGCCCAAGGCAGGGGGTGGGTGGGACATGATATTTTTTAAGATCTCTTCCAACCCAAACCATTCCATGATTCCTTGATTCCATAGATCATCCTGGGGACCATCTAAGATGGAAAGTCCAAGGATCCCAGGCCCAGCTGCTCTTGAAGAGGCTCAAAGAGACTTCCAGGCTTCCCAACACCCACTGACACCCCAGCGGCAGCCAGCTTCAGCCACCTGAACTGAACTGTAATTCCTCCTTGTCCCTTCCCTTGGCCACCACCATGGGGCTTCCAAGGGCTGGGCAGGGCCAATCTCTGGAGCCTGGGGCAGCAGTGCCACCCCTGGAGCGCCATCGGTGCCGGGGCTGGATTTGCTAAATTGGAATCTCATGGTCCCGGGGTGGTTACATGAAATGCCAATTAGGATGCGGTCGGCACCGCTGCACAGAAATGTTTCCCATTATATTTTGCTGTCAGCAAATGCTGGTGTGAAACCAGTTTGCAGCCCTCATGTGGCCACCATGAGGAGGTTGGGGAGAGCACTGGAGTCTCCCTCCAGGAGGTTTTGTTTCCCTGGCCACCCCGGCGTGGGAGCAGCACCTTTCCTTTGGGCAGTGGGCTGGATGATTTTGTGCTGGGAAGGACAATCCCACAGGTCTGGGGGCTCCACAGGACTGACCCACCAAGGCTTTCCTGACGAGTGCCCCCAGCTCTTCTCATCTACGAACGCTGCTTGTCGCCTCTTCCAGCCGTATTTTTCACACCATTTCTGTGAGGGTGAAGTGCTGAGTCACAGCATCCAGGGAATCCTGGGCAGAAGAGCCGCAAGGGACTCCGATTTGCTAAGATGTCTGGGATGCTTCCTATTAAATAATAACAAAATGCTGCAATAATAACTTGGCAGCCCCCGCCAGGCTGATGCTGAATGTGAGCTTGCCTTCCTAAAATTCCTTTAAGTGTCTCGACAAGTTGCAGGGGAGGAAGGAAGGACACTTCACTCCCGACTTTTCCCTGATGAAGTTCTTGTAGTGAGCCTTGAGAAGATGGGCAGGAGGAGAAATTCCTCTCTGAGTCGTGCTCCTGGCAGTGGCCATGGTCCTTGCATGGTGGATTTGAGGATAAAGCAGGGACAGGGTGTGGATCCTCTGGATCTGGCAGGGGTCACCAGATGTGCAGAAATGGGGTCATGGCTTTTTTCACCTTGTGGGGAAGGGTTACAACCCCCCCTGAGTTTAGAAATCAAAAGCAAAACTGCTGTCAGCACCTACTTTGCACCTCAGTTTCCCCACCTCACTTAACAGTCTTCGGCAATTTTAATTTATATTTAATTATAAATCAGTTTCAATTTATGCGTAGCTTAAAAGCCTTAAATAATTTTGCATGGGCATATCTTGTGGAGGTTATTGTCTTTACATGGTTAATTAAAGAAGTTTGCCTGCTGGGTTTATCAGAGAAGCTCTCCTGGCCTGGGTGGCACCAGGTGTCCCTGCACACAAGGCAGGCTCTTCACAAATCTCCACGGCTGGGAAATCTCCCCAAAATGCTACAATTTTTGCCCCTGGATTGAGGATGCTGGAAGTCAAACCAAATAAAAGGTCAGATACCTTGTGCTGACCCCAGTATGAGGTTTGGTTTGGGGATTTTTAATGAGAAATGCCATACAGAGGGTTTGTTAAAATGCTTTGCAGGAGTCACTGCTCCACTTTGGAAATCCTCTGAACAATTTGATCTGAAATTCCAGAATTTCAGTCCACATTTGCCACATATTTGCCACAAAAGCATTTTTGCTTTCCCTCCGTTTGCTCCTTAAATGCCAGGGATTTTCATGCCCCCCTTGAGATCACCTGTGTTAGTGGGACGTGGACCTCCCCTCTAACAGGAAAACAGGAGAGGTTGATTTGCTCATGCCTGTGCAGTGAAGGCTCTAAAGACACAAAAGAACATCAGGATGAACCTATAAATAATGGGAGGATCTGTAAACCCTGGGAGAGGGCAAAACTGACCCTGGGTGCAGTGGGGAAGTTTTTTAACCACCGGAGCAAGAGGGACTGGAGGAGCCTTCACCCACAGAAGAGGAAAATCAACCAAATGTTAAAGGTGGAGCTGAATCCCTCTGGAGATGTGTGTGTGGAGCAGGCTGGGGTGTAGGAATGCAGTGCCCCTGTGCATGCCTGGCTTCACAGCTGGCCCAGAAATGGTTCTAAACCCAAAAATTAAATAAATACAATAATTCATTCTGTCCTAAACTGGGCTGCAAAATGGTGAAGGGCAATTTACCACTGATTTAATGTGATTAGGATTTTTTTTTCCCCATGAGCTCGTGCCTGTCTTTTTATATTATCTGGAGGATGAGTGTGGAGTCCTGAGTCAGGAAAAGAGCTCCTCTCAATCCATCCCCTTGCTTTGACTTCAGAGTGATCCATGCATGTGCTTAACATTAAGGTTCTGCTTCCAGGCTGTCCTGAATAATAGGCTCGAGTGTATTTTGAGAACTCATTTTTACTTTTTATTACAATAATAACTTCTGCAGTGACATGAATTCCAACAGAGAGCCCTGAGGAATAACATCCCCTTCCAAATGGTTTTCCTCTTTGCACTGAAATTAGAGCACAGATGAGCAGAGCAGCCCATTACAAGACAAAGCACTTTCCAGAAGGTGAATTTTTTTCTCAGCCTCACAGCAGCTCCTTTATAGTCCAAGATTAATTCTGTTACCAAGTTCTGCTCCTGCAAATTGCAGTCAAATGGACCATTGATGAAGGACCCTGCTAAGGAATTTCTTGTGAAGGCTGCAGCTCTGGGTTGGCCTTTCTTCCCTTCTTTCCTTTTCAGATTTCCCGCTGGAATTCCGTACAGTGATGTGTTTGCCAAGCTGTCCTGCTGCCATTCCGACAGGATATTGCACTGCTCCCAGAGCAGAACCACCACAGGTCCTAAACCTGGGATTGCACTGAGCAGCCACTCCCAGAGGATGTGGAGGTGTCTGAAAATTCCCTCTGTGCTTAATGGGAATTGCCATCCAAGCCCTAAATAGCTCAGACACCACAAACCCTGCCCACGAGCCTTGATGGGAGAGAGGAACAGCCCCAGGAAAGGCAATAAAACCAAGGAAGTGGGAAACAACTCCAGCTCCAAGGAAAATGCTGGGGCAATGTCTCAGGCACAGGGTGGAACTGCTGGGGTGTCTGTGCAGGGCCAGGAGTTGGACTTGTGGGTCCATTCCTGCTCGGGGTGTCCTGGGATCCTATGGAATGTAGATCCATCCTCTGTTACTCCTGGAGTTGGTTGTGGGATGGGGTGCGTGGTGGCTCCCCTGGTGTGTGAGGAGGAGGAGAGAAGGAGCACATCCAGCTGGGATTGCTCCTCTTCCATCCCTTAAAGACTGCACATTCACATTCCTCAAAATTCCTCTTGATCCATGGCAGCTTTTAGACCAGATTTGCCTTAAAAAAAATAAAACAACAAAACAAAACAAAACAAAACAAAACCACAAAAAACAAAACAAACACTTACTTTCAGGCTGAAGTTTTATCTCCCAGTTCTCAGTGTTCTGACGACCTGAGCCACATCTGCTCTGCAGGAAGGAGATGATAAACTCAGCTTACTCACACTCCCCTCTCAGTGTCTTCAGGGGAGAGCAATGATGACAAGATTTCCACTTAAAACCAAGCTGCAGAAGGCAAAGCGGAATTCAGGCTCAGCTCATTTTATCTGTGCTTTAAAAAAGAAACAACAGCCCCCCAAAAAGCCAGTTAAATAAAGCCACAGCAATGGGAGAAATGAGCAATATCTGCCAAATAAAATCAGTCACTCGCTGCTCCTATTAGTCAGAAGAAGAATAAACTTTTAGATGGGCACACAGTAAAACAGCTCCCCAAAACAGTTGCAAAAGCAGGAGTCAAGATCCCTGCTGGAACTGAGCTGGGATTTCCTGGGCAACAGCACCTTGCTGCTGGTTGGTATCTGAGCCCCCAGGATCTGGAAACAGGGAGTTATTTAAACTGCTTCAAATAAAAAACTGCAGTTTTTTGCTGCAGTCTACACAAGAGATGGAGCAATTGAGCCGGTTTGGGTGGTTTGTGTGGCTTCTCCTGCTTTTGGGATCTCACCTGGGCACGTGGTGGCCAAGCAGGAGGTGAGGGGACTCACCTGAGGAGCCCATGGTGGTTCTGGAGTGCCTTTCCTGCCAAACTTTTCCTCTTTCCCCCAAATCAGGGAGACTTCTGGGCTGGAGAGAGCAGAGCAGCGCCCTGTGGAGCACTCGGAGCCCAGCAGTGCTGGGTGCTGTGTTCTGTGTGGTGGGGAGTTCCGGAATTCCCGAGGAATGCTCCTTGTGCAGACTGTGCTTTGCAAGGCGAAGCCCTGGGGAGCCTGGGGATGGTTTCAGGGGGGGGGCAGCATCCTGCAGGGCACATCCCTGGCTCCTCCAGCATTGCCCATGCACCTTGGACACCCCAAAACCATCGGGGCCCCATAACCACTGTTCCCATTCTCCCTGTGGGACCTCAGCCCACCTCCACGGCATTTTCCAGGTGCCCACTTCCCGTGGGAGCTGGGGGCTCCAAAGAGCTCCCACCTGGCTTTTCCCAGGGGCAATGCCACTCGTTTCCACCTCAAAGACCCCTTTGTGGGAGCCCGGGGACCTTCCCCGCCTCCCGCTCGTTGCTCCGCGTACTTTGGCAGGGAAGGGAGCAGCTTTTTGTGCCTCTCCAGACAAATTCTTTGTAGGAGCAACTCCGGCAAAACCTTTGCTGTGCCGGGCCGAGAGGTCACCCCAGGAATGCCCGTGTTTGTCAGCAGGAATTGGGGCCGAGCCCTGCTCACCTCCCCAAGTAACACCTTTGAGGTCGGCAGAAACGCCCGCAGGCACAAGGGGAAGTTTTGGGCACTGGAACATGGAGGTAAATTTCACATCGTGACCTCTTTTTCTCTTTTTCTCCTTAATTTATTGTCTCACCGAAGTGTTTTCCCCCCTCCTTTCCCCGCCTCTTTCCCTGAATTTGACACCGATGTCGGCCAGGCAAAAAGTCAAACGCCCAATAATCACTGGGAAACTGGTCCAGGAGAGTTCAAAGGGCTGGGAAATGTAATTTCTTTGCAAAATGTTGAATCTAAACCTGAGTTTATGCAACTTCATCCTTCGGGGGGAGGTTGGGAAGGTGCTGACAACACGGCTTTGTTTCCTGGGATAAAATCCCAGAGATACTGAGAAATCCCAAAGATACTGAGAAATACAACAAATAGAGAAAAATTCCTGGGGGGAGTTTGGCAGAGCCTCTGCAAAGACGGCACCAGATGCCCCCAAAGAGGAAATTACAACATGTGGCAGCTGTGGTTTTTTGGTTAAGCAACTTTTTCTCAAAGTTCAAAGCATCTGGGGAAAGTAACTGCTAACAGGGTGAGACAGATTTATGAAGCCCACACATGGCAATATTTTGGTATAAAATTAGTAAAAAATGATTAAATCCCCGAGATGAAGAGATTAATTCCTCTGAGTTTGCATTCTTTGAAGAGCAATCATATTTTGATTTTGTCAACTGGAAGAACTGAGTAATTTCTTGGATTAACTGATCACAAGAGTTGTAATCCATAATAAAAGTCCAGGCAAAGCTGCCAGGCTTTGTTTCTCAAAGGATTTGGGTAATGAGTTGATTTGACATTAACAGAATGCATCCCAGACTGCAACCCCGTGCCCTGGACCTAAAGGGGGGATTCAGGAAGATGAGGCACTTAATCAAAGCCTTCAACATCTTTTTCTAATATGGGGGAAATGATTGTTTATAGGAGTTGCTGGATTGATCAATTTGGGAGAAAGGTTTTGTACAAATCTCTGGTGCATGGCATGAACGCTGCCTGGACATGGGTAGCCAGCCTCCAGTGTGGTATAAACATATCAAAAATACACATAAATCCCTAGAAATGTCCTTTCTAGCTACAAAAAGGACAATTTGCAGCAGTTCCCACTGCAGGTTTGTGTTTATTCTCTCCTTTTACAGCACTTCTGTGGTTTTATGCTTTATGTTTCAGTGAGAGCCAGAAGAGACCCTGACCATCTGCTGCCAGACTCAGGGTTTTAAATGCTTCGTTTAGAGCTAATAAAGCCCTAAATTAAATTCCTAAATTAAGTCAGTGCTCCTGGAGCTCGGGGAGGCTGTGGGTGCCTGCAGGGATGGCAGCACGAGGTGTTTCCCTGCTTGGTTCCCTCCCTTTGCAGCAGCTCCTGCTCCTCCAGTGCTGCCACGTGCTGCGAGCCAGATCAGGGAAATGATGCTCCTCAGAATTAAACCAAATGTTATTTTGCTGCTGGGCTCTCTCTGAGCCAGCTCAGTCCCCAGGCTGCTCAGTGGTGCAATCTCCGGCTGTGCTGGCACCGAGGGAGCCTGGCTCGGGGGGCTGGGAGCTGAGCAGAGGGCTCAGAGTGGGAAATCGTGGTCGGGAGAAGCTCCAGAGCTTTGGGGTTTGCTGTCTTTCACCTCCCTCCAAGTCTGCACCGAGTGCATGGGGTGAGACTGCAACAGGCATTATTAAATCAATTGAAACCCTCCTGGATCCTTCCCCAGTCCTGATGGTCCAGCAGGGACCTCTCTGCACAGCACAGCCAGCTCATCACATGGATTTTCCTTCAGATCTTCAGGCAGGCTTTGGATCTTCATCCCCAAACCTTTGGTGGCCCCGATCCACGCTCTCAGGCTGAATTAACCCTTCTGCTGATGAGGCAGGGCAAAAACCCCAAAGGTACCCCAGAATGGGGAGGAGGAGGAGATGCTGAATGTGCCTTTTAACCCTTTCCTCCTTCTGATCTGCCTGTCCTGGTGTCTAATGGCCACCCCTGCTGTGCACTGACCATCCTTGCTGTGTCCTGTCCATCCCTGCTGTGTCCTGTCCATCCCTGCTGTGCACTGACCCTCCCTGCTGTGCACTGACCATCCCTGGTGTGTCCTGTCCATCCCTGCTGTGTCCTGTCCATCCCTGGTGTGCACTGACCCTCCCTGGTGTGCACTGACCATCCCTGCTGTGCACTGACCATCCCTGCTGTGTCCTGTCCATCCCTGCTGTGCACTGACCATCCCTGGTGTGCACTGACCATCCCTGGTGTGCACTGACCATCCCTGCTGTGCACTGTCCATCCCTGGTGGGCACTGACCCTCCCTGCTGTGCACTGACCATCCCTGGTGTCCAGTGGCCACCCTGGGGTCATCACACAGCGGTGTCCTGCATGCACCTGTGGCCAGGGACACTCTGCTCCCCCATCCCAGGGGCACACAGGTGTTCCCAGGTGGAAATGGCACTCCCAGAAGGCAGGAGAGGCCGGAGGCAGCCGCAGTCACGCGAGCTCCCTGTGGTTTGAGGAGCAGTGCCAACATCTCTCACTCTCACTGTCCCAGCGTTGCTCCGAGGGCAACCTGATCTGCCTTTAATCTGCTCTGACCACAGGACAAATGGTTTGAATAAAACCCTGCCCCACTGAGTCACTCCACTCTGCCTTTTGGGGGATGCACCGAGGAGCGATGGTTTGCTCTGCCTGAGAGACAAAATCAACGTGAGAGAAATGTTTTTGTGGTGTGGTAACTAAGAGAAAGGAAGTAAAAAAAAGAGAAAAAAAAGAAAAAGAAATTCGGGTGGGATGTTTGTGTGTGATGAAAGGAAAATTAAGGGAAAGAGAGAAGTCATTTTTCTTGGAAGAGCAGGTAAAAGTAGGAACAGAAAAACAACTGTCAGAGGCAGGGTGAGGGCTCTGCTTTAGCAGCTGAGCTCTCTTCTGGGAGCAGGTAAACATCCACGGGTGCACTGGGGTCCTTCCCCTGCCTGCACCAGGAGAGGCAGGCCCTGAGCAAGCACAACATTCCAGGAGAGAGGACAACCAAGAGAAATGCCCTATGCTCTTGGTGGCAGAGCTGGCTGCAGTTTCCATTGCCTTTGGGTCACAGGGGGCATGGAGCACTCTGTGGAGGTCATGGATTGGGCACAGGGAATCCAGGATCAAGCAGTCCCTGCCCCTGCCTGGGCTGTGTTTGCAATAAAACGTGCTGGGAGCTCCTGCTCTGACTCTTCCCCATCGCCACATCTTGTCCAGGCCTTGCTGTCACCCAAAATCCCCCTCAGAGCTGTGCAGCCAATCTTGGCTGGGGAGTCCAAGTGCTTCCATCTCACCACCCTGAGCCTCGTGGGAATGTGGGGATCTGAGCTCCCCTGGAGGCTCTCCAGGGATGAAATCCTGGCAGATCTCACACAGCACAGGCCACAGTGCCCATGGGACAAGCTCTGCCTTTCCCCCTCTTTCCTATTGAATGAGAACACTTCCAATAATGTTTTTTGGGGAGCTTTAGGCCATGTAAGGTAATACAGAGCCCTCAGTGACAATGACAAGGAATTCCCATTGATTCTTTTGGGGGATGTAGGAGAGTTTTCATACCCAGTAATAATTCTGCAAGCAAGGATCTCCATGTGGAGCACCTCTGCCCGTGTCTACACCTGATAGAAAGGATCTCCCAACCTTGGCTGGTCTGGCAGCCCTGGACATCCTCCCTGATTCCCTGCAAAAGCCATCGGGGTGTGCAGCTCAAGAGCCCATCACCATTTTCTTAGGACATGTGTTGCACAGTATTTGTAGGGTCATTTCTCTATTGAGTTTTATCAAAATGCTGCTCGGGACACATTCCTAATGGCCAAAGATCCACTGGAAATTCAGAATATTGGTGCCTTTAATCAAGCAGTGCAAGGAGAAGGATGTTCCCTTTGATGCTGATCCAATGTGGGCATTGTTGGGCCCATTTTGGAGCTGATTCCATGCATGGCCCCCTTTAAATCTGGACGTGTGTTTTCCCAGCATTTCAGATGTTAGGAGACATTTTAGTGGGAAAGAAAAAGACAAATGGGAAAAATGTGGTGTTTTTTCACCCTCTGAAAGAAGCCACAGCCACAAAAACTGGACACAAACCTGAAATGCTGAGCTCCAACTCCACAACTTTTGCAGCTCCTGGCTCAGGAAAGAGGCTCTCCCTGATTTCTCATCTGCCATTTGCAGCCCGTGCCTTGCAGACATGGGACACACTTATGGATATCTCTTTTGTGGTGTTTCAGGGTCATAAACAAAACAAAGTCAGCAAAGACCACGAGGTCCCCACGTACTTCCCTCGATTGTCTCTGGATTGCGCTGCTGAAGGTGAGTCAGTGTTTGTGGATACAACAATGTGAGGAACAAGGCAGGATCAGAGCACTGTGTTTTCCCACGTGCTCATTGTCCCCTCACTCGCTGTCAAACCCCTGTGAGGAGGCATTCATGAGGGGACACCTGTCCTCTTGGCAGAACCTGCCCTTCATTTCTAAGCTCTCAGTATTTTTAACTATCCTCTGAAAGTGGTTGACAGGGCAGGAGAGCAACCTCTGCCCTGGCAGGTGGGAAAGGCGAGATGTTTGCTGGTGCTGCAGATCCAGAAAGTCCAGGCTGGCTGTGAGGAAGGACAGAACTGAGGCTTCTTCTGTGTTTTACCTGCAGCCCAGGAGAGTGAATTTGGGATTGCCCTCCCCAGGGAGCTGCTACAAGGGGGATACCAGTGTCTCCTTACCCTGTAGGACAGGAAATGTCCCACCACGATGCTCAGTGCAGTGCTGAAGTGTCTCTTGTGTGTTTGCAGGGCTTATTTTTTTTCCATCTTTCCTTTATTTCCTCACCCATTGACGGCTCCAGCAGCCCAAGACACTGGAATCTTGCAGCCAGATTTCTAATTCCAGAAACTCGTTGCTGTTGCTTACAAGACCAGACGGGCTCTGAGCAGCTCCCCTTTCCTCTGCTGCTCCTCTGAGCTCCTGGAAGCACAAGTTCTGTTTTGCAAGATGTTTACACTCAGCAAACACACGGGGAAATGGTCATTTGCAAAGCAGCTCCGGCCAGAAGGCAGCAACAGCCACACCAGTGGATCCAAAAATAGCTGGAGCAGCAAGCAGAGGGGAAGGAGAAGTGGTGGAGTCTCGAAATTTGTCACCCAGTGGGAAAAACAAACTCTCTGCCCACGTGGAAGCCTGGCAGACAGACAGATAATGCCAGCTACAAGGGGTGAATTGCAGGGGAATTGAGGAGCTAAAAGGTGACATTAACTCTATTCTGCAGCAATTTAGCCTCACGTGTAACCTGGGGATGCCATCAGCTCTGAGGAGTGAAGGATCCATCAGGAGAGAGAAGGCAGAGGGCTGCGGGTGGGACCTGTCAGTCCTGGGTTCCCCATTGATTTCCCAGTCACCTCCCCGCCCAAGGGCTCCACAGGGATCCCACAGCTGCTTTGGGGGTGCTTTGTTTGGTTCCTTTTGTTGTTTTGGCAGGCAGCAGAGCTGAATCTGGCACAGCAGAAGGCACAAATTCCCCCTGCTCCTCACAGATGGATCCACCAGCTCGCTTCTCATTCCCATGGAAGCGTTTCTGTGGAGGGCATCCAAATTTATGACAAATCCGTTTCCAGCCCAGCAGGGACCCTCTCCAGGGGCATGGGGTTTGGGGGTGAGCAGCTTCCCTCAGACCTGCTCTGCAGGCCTGGAGCTGGGGCCATTTATACCAGCCTGAGGTGACAGAAAGACCTCTCTGGAGGAGAAGAACCCCATGTGCAGCATAAACAGAGCAGACAGCTGGGGATCCAGGAATTAAAAAGTCACCCCAAGACTCAAGAAAACACTGGTATCCCCCTTGTAGCAGCTCCCTGGGGAGGGCAATCCCAAATTCACTCTCCTGGGCTGCAGGTAAAACACAGAAGAAGCCTCAGTTCTGTCCTTCCTCACAGCCAGCCTGGACTTTCTGGATCTGCAGCACCAGCAAACATCTCGCCTTTCCCACCTGCCAGGGCAGAGGTTGCTCTCTTGCCCTGTCAACCACTTTCAGAGGATAGTTAAACATACTGAGAGCTTAGAAATGAAGGGCAGGTTCTGCCAAGAGGACAGGTGTCCCCTCATGAATGCCTCCTCACAGGGGTTTGACAGCGAGTGAGGGGACAATGAGCACGTGGGAAAACACAGTGCTCTGATCCTGCCTGGTTCCTTACATTTTTATATTTATAAACATTGAGGCTCCTCAACCCCAATTCCCACTGGATCTAATGCAAGAAGGGATGATGATGATGATGATGATGATGATGACAACGACCATGGGTATGAGGTGAGGAGCAGGTTGGTTTCTGTTGGATTGTGCCTTTTGCTGTTGTAAAAGGAATTTTTGTTCCATTTTCAGTCTCATGTGAAGGGTGGGACGGTGCAGATGTTACAATTCACACCATCACAATCAGAAGACAAACTATTTCCTAATTCCAACCCATTATAAGTGTTTTTGGCCTGTCAGCTTTTGCCACACCATGCTGCTAATGCCTTAAAGCCAATCATCTAAAGTTACCCCTCATGGGTCCTACTACAATGCATCTTTTGTAGTTCTATTTCTCCAAAATATCTAATCTATTTGCAAAGTCATCATTTGAAACTTATTTCCAGTTCCATTTCTCTCTCAGCAATGTCTGTCCTATTCCCTGGCCTCTCTAAATCAGCATTTTTTATCTCAGAGGTTGCACACAAATGGACAAGTCTGTGTGAGCTTCTGTCAGGCTTTGAGAATCCTCTCCAAATCCATTTCCCACAGGTTTCCTCTCAGTGGAACCTCCTGAGATATTTGAGGTTCTTGGCATCATGCAGGACTGGGAGGTCCTGCTGGAGCCTCCAGGCTTGGAAAACAAGAGGTACCTGTTGGTGGAACCATTTTTGTCTCAGATTAACCCCCACTGATGAGGGAATACCAAAAAACACCCATTTCTTGCTATTATTTCAGCCAGCCTGCCCGGTGTGGGGCATTCTCAGAGCTGTCTTTTCCACGCCTGGATGATTTATTTTCCTTTTTCTCGCACAGAGATGTCCTGAGTGCAGCTGTGGTGGTACTCAATTTTGAAAGTTCCTGCTTTTAAAATCATATTAAGAACTTTGTTAGAAAAGTCTGCTGTTTAATTATTCACTCATATTCCTAGACCAAATATGATTTTGCTCCCCTCAAAGAAGAGTAATGATGCTGGAAATCTGCTTTGATTCCTTTTCTCAGTCAACACCACCAATGTTCACTTCCTAGTCTGAAACCTGGTGATAGCATCATTATTTTCTTCTGGCTTTTCCCTTGTTTGTCTCTTTGTTCTTTGCATGGAATACATGACCAGACAGTGTTCTAGCAATCACGTCTTGCTACTGGGCTATTTTGATCTCCTTCCAATTCAACATTTTATAAGGATGTCTAATAAGGTGATAATATAAGGATGATAATATAAGGATGGCTGCAGGTGACATTATGATGCCATGCAGAACATGGCAACACCAGAATTCGTGGAGCACCACGTCCCACCCCACACAACGACCAGCTGATTTTTTGGTAGAATTACCCTCAGCTTAAAAAAATAAAATAAAAAAA
>VWYO01009072.1:30197-64091 GCA_013400275.1 Rhadina sibilatrix
AAAAAGAAAAAACAAGGCAGAAAATATGGGCCACAGCAGCAGGATAATCTCAAAACAGGATGTTCTTAAAGTTTCCATCGAGGATCAGCTGCTTTTTAATTAGTCACCAGAGGGACAGAGAAGAAAGTTGCTAACTGTGAGAACATCATAAAAATGTAAACACCGTGGCCCAGTTTTATGATGGCAACACCTTTCTGTGGATGCAAGAGTGAGCCTGGATTGGCTAATGAGTGGAATAATATTGGGATTTTTCTTGAACAGCTCACGAAGAGGCATCTGCAGTTATAAAATCAACCATTTCCTTTGGAAAAAGAATGGAAATATTTGACAAAAATACCTTCAAGAATGGTTGCTCGGGTTTGTTTTGTTTTTTAAATATATCCCAGGAATAATCAAGATGTGCAGTTTTTTGAATGAGAAATCCTGAATCAAGACGGCTTTATTGTGAAAAACGTTGGTACTTTCAGCATTTTATGGTGCCTGAAATCTTCTTCTTTCCAGCTGCTTTTGTTTGCTGGTTCTGCCTTTTAAAGAGATTCTGTGATTCTATGGGTGATTAAGGCAGATAATGAGCTCCACTCAAGTTTGTGCTAGGGAAATAAGAAGAGGAGCAGGGAAGGTGCCTGAGGGGTTTCAGACCAATGATTTAAGTTGGTTTCTCGTTTAGATTTCTTCAGTTTTGGAAATCCAGGCTGACCTCTCTCAGGCCTGACTTTTCCAAGAGAAACGGTCTTGGAAGATGAAAGTGCTCAGGACTCCTTTAAACAAATTAATTCAAATTGCAATTCCCCATTATTTACCAGCCTGAAGGAACTGATAACTTAATGTCTTTTTCATGAAGTGTTTAAAACTATTGTGCTTTTTTTTTTTTTTTTGGTTTGTTTTGTAATTTGGAGGGGAAATACATTAAAATAATCGAGAAAGAAATAAAAACATGGTTGGAACATATTTTTCCTTTCTTATTAACACTGTGAGGGGGTTGACACCTACTTATGGAATCATTCAAAGAAACGTGGAATGTGGCAAACCCTCCTCAATCCGACGCAACTACACAGAGGTGGCAGCTCTTGAGGCCACAGCTGAATAAATCAGCCCAAAATAACAATTCCCAAATATTCCCCTCTCAGGATTCAGTCCCAACAAGCTGCAAGAGAGGAGTTAAGGGAAGAGTGCTGCAAAGACAACCCCAAACTCTGAGGTGATTGAGGCAATCCCAAATCAAAGGGATTCCCTGGAGGTCTGGGGTGGCTTGGAACAGGCTGAGGTGTTCAGGGATGTGGGCTGAGGGATGGACCCTCAGCAGTGGGGCAGGGATCTGGGGCTGAGGGATGGGATTTGGGGCTGAGGGATGGGATTTGGGGCTGAGGGATGGACCCTCAGCAGTGGGGCAGGGATCTGGGGCTGAGGGATGGACCCTCAGCAGTGGGGCAGGGATCTGGGGCTGAGGGATGGACCCTCAGCAGTGGGGCAGGGGGATGGGCTGTGGGTGTGGGGTGCAGGGGTTCGGCCTGAGCACGACTTTGCCCAAAACGAGAAGGAATTTCATCAACGACCCTGAAGTTGAGGAAACTCCCTCTGCAGAGGAGAGCAGCAGGGTCCCTGGGGAGCCCATCTTGTCCCATGATGAGGCAGATCCCTGAAGATGCTCAGGACTCCATGAAACAAAGGAAAACGGTGCCTTCTTGGGCACAGAACCCAAACTGCAATTCCCATGAGTGATCCTCATCCCTGCAGCTCCATCCCAGGGGACAGCACTTGGCACTGGGAGGATCCCACAGGGGAAGAACCAACCCAGCTGAAAGTTTCACTGGAAGGTTTCCAGTTTGAGGCTAAAGCTTGCTCCTGCCAGTGTGGGAGAAACCTAAGATTGGCAGCTGAGTGCATTTCCCAAGAAATAAACCAGGGATATCTGGGCAGGGCTGCAGAGGAGGTGCACTGGGGTTTACCCCATGCAGCCCCACAGCTGGCCCTGCTTCCAGCTCCAGACAGGTGCCAAAGCACCCCTTGGGAATTGGATTTATTGGGAAAATTGGATTTTGGGTTGTGTTCTTCAAAGCTTAATGGGGGAATCTGGGATGTTTTCCCTGCCCGTGTTCCTGATGCCTTGGGAGGGCTGAGCTGGAGCAGAGGCTGGACAGAGCCAGAGAATAAAGTAGAGATTTATTAAAAGGCCTTTAGGGTGCACCTTGGGCACGACAAGAGCCTGGCCAGGGCTGCACCCAAGGGGGACCCAAAAGGGTCCCAAAATGGACAAAGGGTCACCAGGTCTGACACTTGGATCAGTTTGGGTCCATTTGCACCTTGGGGTTGAATTGTCCAATTGCAGCTGCAGGCTGGGAGGTCCCATCCTTCTTGTTCCTCCCTGCAGCCACCCTTGTTTGTGCTGTTGGGCTGAAAGTTGTCCTTGGTGTGCAGCAGGAGCAGGATTTGTTTTGTGTCCCTGCTGTGTGCAGAGCTGAGTGAGCCTGAATGTGAGGCTGAGAGCTGCACCCTGGGCAGCACAGAGCCTGAAACACAGGGAAGAGAAAACTGAAGGCACCATTCCTGCCTCACTGAGACTTAAACAAAAGGGCAAGGAGGCCACTGCAGAGTAAACGAGGCCCTTAATTTGCCCTCGGGGAGGAGCAGAGGCTGTTAAGGGTTACAGTAAAGGCTGTGGTTTGATTCTCGGCGCTGCTGGCAGGGCTGGGAATCACAACCACAGACTGCAGCAAAAAGCTTCCCCAATTCCCATTTTCCAGCCAGGCACGGGCAGGAGCTGCAGGCTCCAGGTCTCTGTTGGCATTGCTGGGCAAGGTGAGGATCCAGCCTGGGGCTGCTGAGAGCTTTTCAGCTGGGAGGGGGCAGCAGGAGCAAGGTCATGCCCCATCATCAATTTAATTATTCAGCAAGGGTTTAAAAATAAGCTGCCTTCATCATTATGCCTTCAGACCATAACTTCTCAGCTCAGGAGCTCCTTTCCTTCTTCCCAGACTCCTCCCAGAAGCCAGCAGGACAGGGAGAAGCAAAGCAGATTATGGCAAACAAATTCTCTCCTCCCATGGAAAAAAAAAGACTTGCTGGGTTTGAGTTTTGTGGGGTTTTTTGTTTTGTTTTGGTGTTGTTTTGGTTTTTGTTTTTTTTTCAGGCTTAAATTTAATTTCAGAAATAATTTTATTAATGTAACACATCTTCTTTCAGCCCCAGGGAGTGCTGGTATTTTGTTTGCCAGAGGGAGCAGGTCCAATGGAGGCGTTTAACCCTTTAAATAAGCAGCAATGAGAAGCCAAAGGGAATGAAATTCAACTTTTCATTCTTCCCTGTCAGGATAGTGTGGCCCTGGCAGAGAGATGTTGTGGCTGCCCCATCCCTGGAAGTGTCCAAGGCCAGGCTGGATGAGGCTTGGAGAAACCTGGGATAGTGGAAGCTGGTGGAATGAGATGAATTTTGAGATCTCTTCCAACCCAAACCATTCCATGATTGCATTCATGCCCTTGAAAAGTTGTTCTAATTGCAATTTCCTCCTCTCCTTGGGAGGGAATTCCCTTCTCTTTGACCTATGTCACAAATGCCTGACAGGCTGGTGAAGGGTCCCATCCACGGTGGGACCGTGGGCAAGTCCATAAACTTTGTTTATTTCTTCATCATTTGCCATGGCTGCCTGTAACTCTGGAGGAATCTGGTGGGAAAAGGAAGGGAAGCAAACATGCCAGGCTCCGTGGATTTTACTTTCATAAAACTGCACCTGGAGCTTTGAATCCGGGCTGGGAGCCTCATAAAAAACGATCTGGTGGGTCCTTCAGCAGGACTGTGAAAGGTGAGGCCAGGTTCCCTCTGCTGCATCCCTCAAGGCCCACAGAGTCTCTGCAAAGCCCCAAAGTCACGTTTTCCACAGGAAGACTCCAGAAAATGTTTTCTGTAGATAAAACCACTTATTTTCATTATGGCTCTCGGACTTTTCTTTCTATAATACAATATAATGTATTTATTATTAAAAAAAATATAACGAAACCAAAAAATTCAAAACAAAATCCATCCCGAACAGGAAACTCTAAACATTTTGTTCTGAAATAGTCAAAACAGAATATTTTGACATTGTCAGAATTTTTCCCCTCAGGTTCTCTTCCAAAACAAAATTCCAGAGGAAAAAAAAACCCCGACATAAAATTATATTTAACTTCCACCTCAGCCTTGCAGATTCCAACAGAATGGTGGATTTTTTTTGCAGGAACTTTTGCAGTCAGCACGTTCACAAAACCATGCAGAACAAATGACCAGGTATTTTGGTTTGATAGGTGCTTTTATGACTTTGTACGTAAATACATTGGGTAGTAATTAATCAGATTAGAAACCTTGCTAAAGCCATTTTGCATTTTGAATTCAGCTCCTGCTGAAGCAGGAAAATAGATGCAGTGGGTGATCAGATTAATATTAATGAGCATAATTACCTCTCTGTTCCAAGGATGGCATCCTGGTAATGGTAATATCCTTGTTAACCAAGGAAGGTCGTGGAACTGATTTACACTTGTGTGGGGATGCCATGGAATTTACAGAAAATTAATTAAGTGCTGGTCTTGAACTCTAACATGAAAATGCCCACCTATCATTTTATTTTTTCCTCAACCAGGAGTGATCCTTGAGGCATTGGTCAGCACCTGCAGGCCGCCCTGAAAGGACCTGCAAAGTCTGCAAAGCTTTTCCAGGAATGGCTCCATGAGCTGTCTCCTATTATTGCACACTTTTGGGTTGGAAACGGAGCTTTGCCAGAGGCAGGCTCACAATATTGCACAAAATTCCACCCAATGAGTGGCAGGCTATAAGAAAAACAATATTGATGTATTTTTCCCCCGATTTGTGGTTTCTTTTGTCCACACAGTGTTTTTTGTCTTGCAATGACGTCAAAGCAAAAATTCTCTTGCAAAATGACAACTGGAAAATAACCCTGAGAAGATATTGGATTTCCTACCTAGTAATTAACTAACTCAGGCTTAATGGAACCTATTATATATTTTACCAAGTCTACAGAAGATTAGTAAAACAAAAAGTATTATTTTTCCCCTTGTTTTGATTGCAGTGCTCGAGGCAGAGGCAGCTTAAGACTTCACAGGGAAGTGTTTTCTATTCCATAAGCTCCAACATCCATCCTCAGGGGAGGTGACAATGACCACACCCTGTGTCACACACGGGGCTGCCCAGGGCAGGGGCAATGATGATGACAGGGTTTGGTGACAGGGATCTCCTCCTTCACTTTTTTCTGGGAGAAACGCTCCCGTATTTCGTATCTTCCAACTCTCTCCTGTGCACAGACCCTCGGCTGTTTTTCCCATTTCGTGCTTCCCAAAAACAGGCAAAGGGAAAAGCTCTCCCAGCAGCGGTGAGCAGGAGCTGGGACTTTGGCCAAGCCCTTTCCCCACATGTGAGGATGGAGCTGTGGCCACCAGGGCTCAGGAAATGGTTCAGGTCCCTCTGCCCGCGGCAGGGCGTGGAGCACCATCATTTGTAGGGTTCCTCCCAGCCCATTCCATCACTCCATGATGGAAACCAGCCTCGGTGAGCATTCCAGGATGCTCTGCCTCTGGAAGAGGGAGGGCTCCTCCCTGCAAGTGTTGGGTGACAACTTCAAACCTGTTTCTTTCTGGCCGACGTGGGAGAAGCGCACTTGGATTTCAAGGGAGAGCAAATACAAAGTGTTTCCTCATCGAGCCCGGCGCTCTCTCTTCAGCAGGCAGGCCTCCCTCTCTACGATAATTTTCCATTGTGTAGAATCAAACTTTTATCTTCAATTCTTCTCCTCCATTCTAATAATGGCGAGGAGGCTTTCGGAGTGTGGCTTCCCAAGTGATTCATTCACTTAACGCAGTTGATTGGGACTTCACACCCCTTCAAAGGCAGGCAGCAATTTGGCTTTTTAACACGTCAGAGATAACAGCTCTTTTGCATTGGGATGAGCTCATTATGGGCTGTAGGACTGGGACAGAGCAGGCACTTTTCTGCTGATAGCAATGAAGAGATGAGGCAAAGTAAATGGGTTGGGGCAGAGCTCATTAAATGTCGAACAATGGGCTCTCCCAGCCTTTAACTCCTTAGATTCATCTGGATCTTTCCATCTCCGCATCCTCCAGCCACTGGAGACTGAAACAACAATGGGCTGAAGGAGGCAAGCAAAGCCAGGCAATTATTTCACTTCAGTAGGAATTTAATGAAATTGTCCCGGTCGGAGGCAGATAAAGGCACCAGGAGTAAATTGGGTGGCTGAGGCTCTGACGTGAGAGACCAAAACGGGAGAAGATCAGTGAGTAGCTGCTCCCCTCTGGGGGCTGGCACTGGTTTTAGGAGGAGCCTGAAATTCAAACACTGACACACCTGGAAGGGTCTGTCAGCAGCAACTGACAGGTGCTTGGGGTGCCCGATTCAGCACCTAAATAGAGACTTAGACAATTGTCTGGGCCTCACATTCAGCTGGTGCAGGTTCTTTTAATGTCTCCTGGATTGCTTTGCATGTCTGACAGGCCCTGGTTTTTTCTATTGGCCCTGCAAGAGCAAAAAGGCTCTGTAATAGCCAGGTTTTTTCTCTTCTGAGGTTTACTTTATCATCTTTGTCTCATTACTCCTGGAGGGCTGCCCATCATTTCTTATAGGGTCTTTATTCAGTAGATGAAAGAAGAAGGGTGTGGGAAGGGAGGGAAAAGAAAGGAAAAGAACCTTTTCTAGAAAAAAAAGAGAAAATAATTCATTGAACTGCACGGTTTTATTATTTATGCAGCATACTTGGGAGTACTAACATGTGAACTGAGAAGGGAGAGAAATTAAAATAGAGATGTCTCTGCTGTCAAGGGGGAAAATCCCTCAGCAGCTCATTTCTTTTCTCTGCCGTGCCTTAGGGAGGAGGATGCCCAGAAGAGCAGAGCCAGGTTAGCAAATCCAGGCTGAGGGGGTGGTGGCATTGGCTGTGCTATTGCTGTCACTTCTGCTGCAGGGCAGGGATGGTGTGCACAGGTGGCAGACATGGTCACAGCTCCAGCCAGCTCATCCTTGCACAGTGGGAGCTTCTGCCCAGCTGAAATCCCAGTTTTGCCATTCAAGAGCTTTTTCTTGGTGTAACTCTCCAGTTCTCTCTCGTGCCAAGCAGAGCCATTAACAATGAGCATATCTGTCAGTGCAGAGTTTCAGGTCCCCTTTCATGGGACACATCCCCTGGGTTCCCACACTGCCAGAGCTCCACTGGCCCAGGCTGCCTTGCACCTCAGATTTTGCTATATCTGAGGCCACCCTGGGCAAAGCCAGCCCAGCCCCGAGACCTGGGGAAACACCTCCAACTTTTATCAATTTAATCACAGTGTTGACCACAGCAAGTTTCCAAGGGTTTTTACACTCCTGTCTGAGCCTGACCTTTTCCCCCTTTTTTTATTTTTCTGTTCTCCCTGCAGTTAATAAGGATTTTTTCTTCTTTTTTCCTTAATAACTTAGCTGAGGTCCCATGGACAGAAGAATTTTGTCCTTTCTGTAATTGCAGCCTGTACTTACTTGCACTTAGAGGTTTCCAGGGGGGTCTCCACTGAGGGAAGGGCAGATGATGAAGATCTGCAAACCTTGAATGTTGAGTGAACAGTTGTGTCCTTCACAGAGAATGAAATCCACAATTTTGCTGTCTTTAGGATCCTCTCCCATCTTTACTTGTTGAAATTCACACCTGAATCCCAGCACTGGGAACACTCACACCCCAGGCAGGGATCTGGAAGAGGACACACTCTGGAGGTGTTTGAGGGATGGCTTTGACCTGGGAATAACACCCACCCTTCTGCTGGGATCAAGGACAAGCAGGGCTGATGATGCCCCAAAACCCCACAGCCCCAGCTGCAGGTTGCACACACAGCCCAGCTAAGAGGGGATTTTTTTCTCTCTCTCTGTTGTTTCTTGCAGGTGAATTCCTCAGCCATCTGCAGAGAATTTTCCCTTCATGGCCAGGAGCACATGGCCCAAGGCTCGCTGGGGGTGTGGGTTTAACTCTCCTCCCCCAGGCTGAACAAAGCCTTTGATTGAGAGATCAGCTCTGGGCTTTGCAAGAAAAGTGAGCTTGGGGTGTGAGTGTGAGTGAGTGTGTGTGTGTGTGTATTTTTCTTTTCTTTCCATCATACTAATGAAATTTGCAGACACGGAGAGGAAACTGAGAGTTATTTATAGGAGTGAGAGGAATGTGAGGCCTAATTGTGCTTAGTCTATTGCTGAGTATGTAATCTGTTTGCTATTACCCTTCCCAGTCCTGCACACAGGTCCTGGGGGGGTTAAGTGGAACACAGACATCTGATGAAGAGAAAGTATCAGGTGGAGGGGTTTGCAGGCTTTAAGAACAAGTGAGACAAGGAGGCAGAGGCATTTTAGGGTTAATTAAATTGCGAAATTAGGATTTATTAAAATGCTGGGGTTTTTTTCCTAATTACCTGTTCCCAGTTTCAAGGTTTCTGTGTCCCTGTCCATGATGTGCTGGGGTTGCCTGGTATGGCTGCATGCACAGGGTGAGGAGGGTTTGGGAGCTGTGGCTCTGGCCTCCCTTCCTTTGCCTCCCTCACCAATCATCCAAGCTCTGAAAGGCAGATGATAAAGGGCTGGAATGTTCTGTAGAAACAGAACTGGTGAATCCTTGCACTTTTCCACACTGTTTTACACAGAGGCCTCTCTAGCTCACTGTGGGTTTCTTATCTTCTTTTCTGTTGGAGCCAGGATTAAACGCTCGAGAGATGCAATGCATGTTTGGACTCAGATGTTTATTAGTTCTTATCTCTGTTACAGTCTCACAAGCTGTGAGTTGTAGCTAATGAAGTAGAAAATGGATCTGTCTCTATCTCTCTACAAGGTCTTCTAAGCACAAACTGTCCAATTATGAAATGACACCTGAATTATTTCTCCTTTTACCCCAATACCCAACCACCCCTGGCCCGCAGTGCAGATTTTTCTGTCCAGTTACAAAACATCCCCCAGTGCCACGGAGAAGAAGGATTGGCCTAAACCCTCCACATTGCTTCATACATATTGCTGTACTCTAAACCCTGAAACTCTGAGTTTGTCACCCTGTGATGTCACACATTCCTATCCAAACCCCACACCCACAATCCCAGTGCTGTCACTCAATTTTGGGAGCCTTTTCCACTGTCTCAGGTCAGATTCAGTGTTTGCTTGGGGGTCAGTGCCTGTCAGCACAGAAAGCCCAAAATTCTCAGTGCCCAGGGCTCCAACAGCTCACCCCCAACCCCAGGGCAACCCTGCTGCCTCCTTCCCACTGCATCAGGAGCCACTCTACTGCCCACAGGCACCCTCTGTGTGTCCTCCTCTGTCCCAGGCATGGGGGATAAATGGGGCCAGGGACCCCTCTGTGAGGCAGCCCCAGGGTAAAGCTGAGCCTAGAGCTGGGCTGAGCGTGGGGACCTGAGCTGTTGAGCTAAGCCTCATTCCTCATGGAAAAAAGAGGAAAAAGTCAGAAGTGTCAACCTGATCCAGCTGCTAATACCTCCCAGCAGGAGTGGAGCACTCCACAGCTCGGGAGTGAGCTGCTTTCTGCTGCTTATCGCTGTCCACTCGTGCTGGAATATTCCATTCCTACAGGTTTTGAGAGGCTCTGAGGGATCCTGTCACCTCTCCTGGATCAAGGTTCCTCAGCTTTCCAGACAAACACTTTTCCCGGGATGTTTTGCCAAATGCCATGGTGACTCACCCTTGTCGCTCCTCTTCCCTGGGACAGCAACCCTGAGAGGGAAAAACAAATGACATTTACTGCCATGCCCCAAATGGGCTTTGACACTGCCAGCAGGATTTGGGAAGACAGAAATGGAGGAGTGATTATGGAGCTCATTGCAATTAAGAGACATCCCTCAGGATCCTCCTCCAGGGGAGGGCTGGCTCCATCCAGGCTGCCTGCCCTGCATGGGATGGATGTAAAGCTGCTGGAGAGCTGCGAGGGATGCAGGATTCTGCTCCCAGCTGGGCTCACCAACCGGTCTGCCCCTTCCCAAAAGGATTCTAAGGCAATCAGTGGCAGCAAATCCAAGGCAGGGGTGACGAACTGGAATGGTTTGGAAGAACTGGAATAGTTTTGATTCTCTTTGGCTGGTGAACCCCCAGCCTGGCCAGCACATACTCAGGGCTGGGACCCTCCCTGCCGTGTTCCCTGCAAGCAAATACAAAAGAGGAAATAAAAAGGCTCAAGATATACAGTGGCAGGTGCCATTTTGGGCTGAGCCACTGAGAGAAGTCCCCTGTGCATCCCCATGGGAATGATCCTTCTCCAGCTTGCTGGCATTTCCCTTTCCAGCCCTGCTCCTAACTCTCAAATAAATTGACTTCAATCAGTGGGAGAATGATTTTAACTCTCCTGGTTACCACGTTTCTGTCGGGCCACCA
Organism: Rhadina sibilatrix; assembly: GCA_013400275.1. Lineage (NCBI taxonomy): Eukaryota > Metazoa > Chordata > Aves > Passeriformes > Phylloscopidae > Rhadina > Rhadina sibilatrix. Next base: position 40,569 of record VWYO01009072.1, read on the forward strand.
AAGAAACACTGATGTAGGGTGTGACATTTGGGTTTTTTTGTAGGATAGACAGGAGGAAATGCCAGGCAGGTGATCTGCAGCCAGGCCCACCAGTCCTTCTCCACCGAGAGTAAAGCACGGGATGCTAGTTGGCCACTGGCCAGTTATTTGGCCACTGACCAACTGGCTGACATTCCTGCCTTCCATGCTTTCCTCCTGGACCCAATGGGAGGGGGTTTTACAGCAGCAATGAATTTATTCCTGGGGTAAACAGCAGAAATTGGAGGGTAATTGCAGCAGGGAGTTTGCTTCCTGTTCCAGCATGAGGAACCCTCTGGGTGCCAACTGGATGTCAGCCCTCTAAATGTGAGGCCAGTTGGCAGCTGCTCTGCATTTGTCCCTCTCAGGGCTTGCAGAGGGATGTTGGGAAGTGTGGGAATGGGGATGCCATCAGTCCATCCCTCAGCAGGGCGAGGTGCAGGCCCAGCAGCGCGGGGATGCTGCAGGCAGCACACGCCACGGGCAGGGTGAGCTGTGCTGGGAGGCAGAGAACCAGCAGGTTCAGAAGGGTAAAACTGCAGCAGAGAACTGCAGCAACATCTCGACCTTGCAGAAACAACATCTTCAATGGGATTGCAGCTGCACATGACAGGAAAAAAGACAAGTCTGAGATCAGAAATTCAGCCTGGCCAATCTGCTCAGTATCATGCTCTGAATTGGCTCAGGGAGAGGCAACAGCTGGCAAGATGATTTTGTTTTATTTCTCTTTTTTTTTTTTTTTTTTTTTTTTTTTTTTGTTTTTTTTTTTTTTTTTTTTTTTTTTTTTTTGGTTTTTTTTTGTTTGTTTTTTTTTGTTTGTTTGTTTTTTGTTTGTTGGGGGTTTTTTTCAATCAGTTATAATTCAAATTCTTTTAGCTGTCTTCTGCTGCTAACAAAGGCTCTGCAGTGCCAGGTTGGTGTGTTTGTGTCATCATTTGAGCATTGTTTGGATGTGGGTGTGATGTCAAAGGCTGTCACTGGCTGCCTGAAATCCCAGGCCAGGTTATGGCTGCTCACAGCTACAAACATGCAGGCTTTGAACTTCTGCTTGCTGGCTTTCCCAGCATCCTTCTTATTAATTAGCCCTCAGGACTTAATAATTCAGAAGTCTTTCCTCCTGCTCCAGCATTCTGACAACAGTGAGCGTGGCTGTGCTGTTGTAGATCACAATGGTGAAATATTCACAATTTAATATCTTTGTTCTCTCCCAGCACTGAGGCAGAGGTATCCCAGGCTCCCGGCATCTGCTTTAAAACTCAGCTCAGCCCAGCTCAGCCAACATCTCCCTGCTTTGGTGCCTGAGCTCAGAGGTGGCTCACGAGGTTTGTCCCCGTTGTGGCAGGGCCACCACGCAAAGAACAAATCAGTTCCCTCTCCTTTCCATCCACTGCTGAAAGTCTGCAGGATAAATGGGAGTGAGGATAAATGCAGGGTTGGGTGTGCATTTGCTTTCTGCTCACTCTCTATCCTGGTTTGGCCACATTCACACCAAAAGACACAAGGCCCACCAGCACATGGAGGGAATGGTGAGGAAGGAAGTCCCTGTAAGGACCAAACGAGAAGGAAATCTCTAGGATATCTGTCAGCTGATGGACATGTGGGAAAAGGAATGCAAACACAGCACTGGGATTGAGGGATGAGTGACCAGCCACACACTCAGCTCCCACACAGACCTCTCCAGTGGGTGAATAAATCATAGGGAGGAGCAAGAACCTCCTCCAGGACAGAAAAGCAACCCCATTCCTTGAAATGGGACACTGGGAATGCTGTGCCATGGCCCCATTCCTTCCATGGACACTGGGAATGCTCTGTTATGGCACGTGCAGGAGCTCTGCCCTGAGAAATGCACAGGTTGTTCCAAGAACATCCATGAAAACAGCAACAACAGCAAAAAATGATGTAGCAAGCACAAAGCAAAGGTCAGAGGGTGCAGCTGAGAGGAGGCTTTGCTGTCCCTAAATCCACTCAGGAAGAGCTGCTCGGCAAACTCCCCCCAGTGCTTTAGGTCCTGCCTCGCCTCCTTTGGCTGCTGGGTGAGAAATGTTAATTTTCCACGTGTTATTCTGTCCACAGCTATGGATATTCACAATATATTGACAACATGGAAAGAAAAAGGAGTTTGTTTAGTTAGAAAGTATAAAAATAAAAAGCATCTCTTTGTTTAAGATGAGGCACCTAAACCGTAATCAACAACTTCTCTTGAGTCAGAAACCATGAATCATCCTTTGAAATCAGATTGCATTCAAGATTAGTTTCTCATGGTATTGCTGAGGAATTTCAGATATTTCCATTGGGAATAGAGTTATTTCTTTAATCACCTCAAGGTTAGTTTGTTCAGTCTTAATTTTTTCTTGCATAGTGAAGGTTGCCCAAAGGTAAGGAATGCTCAGATCTAAAAGTGGAGTGGAAAAAATAAAAATTGTGAGATCAGGACAAGATTTAGAGACCAAAGTGAAGTGAGACACAAATTGGACTATTTTATCCTGGCAGAAAGTTCATAAAGGGCCTATGACCATCCTGTTAAATACTAGACAAAAACAGATCAAGTCACTGATAGAAGCTTTCTCCAGCCAGCAGCACACGAAGCAACAGAGATATGGATTTGAACATGGGTTTCATGAGTTTTCTCTGTCATCAGGGAGAGTAATAAGTGTCAGGAGGGTTGGGATGGATGTCAATAAAGATTCTCCCTCAGAGAGTGCTGGGCACTGCTCAGGCCCCCCTGGGAATGGGCACGTCCCCGAGGCTGCCAGAGCTCCAGGAGGGTTTGGACAGGGTGGGATTGTTGGGGGGTCTGAGCAGGGCCACGGCTGGATCAATGATCCTTCTGTGTCCTCCCAGCTCAGGATATTCCGTGATTCTCTGTTGTTCCTGTGTCCCCTCTTGGCTCTATGACACAGCAGCAAGGACCCAGCTCCTCCTGCACTCCCATCCCACCCAGCAGAGCCATCCCCAGCCATCCCTGCTCTGCCCGTGGCTGCAGGGAATAGCAGGAGCATCCAGAGGGTGATTCACCCCATCCGGGCATGAATCACCCTCTGACACAGCCAGCTCCCACCACCAGTGACTCCAGAGGCTTTGCAGTGGGCTTTAAATAGATGTTTAACTTTGAATTTATGAACTTAACTTGGGTGAAATCAGTCCCACCACAGCAGGGTTTTCTGTCCCGGATCCATTAAACACATCCCATCACTACTTTCTTTGGGAATACCCTTCAAGTCATGACGTATATTTAGGCAAAATCTTCCCTGCTGCTTGGATGATGGTGGGAATTTTCTCAAGTGTAATTTTTCGGGTTAAATCAAGCCTCTGGCCAATCTCACTGAATCAGCAGCTCTGAGCAGCAGCAGAAAGTGGAGCTCCAAGTGCAGGGGTAGAAGTTTTGATGCAGAGGGTGAATAATACATGGAAGTGAAAAGCATCCTGCTATTTTCACCTCCTGCTTTTCAAAGGGAGAGAAGGAGATGGAGGCAAGGCGCTCACTGAAAATCCTGAGTTAGATTTTTAATAACACAGATTTCTCCCCCACTTTTCTCCCCTCCTTTCCCTTCACATAGTGAGAAACTTCCCGAGGTTGCCAATGGCACTAAAACAGCCCGTCCACTTTCAGAATTTCAGTCACCTCTTAAACACTTAGAGGCTGAATTGAGTGAAAACCCGTTTTCAGAAGAGTTTCCAAGGAAGTAGAAAGTTTCCACACCCTGAATCTTGCACTCAAAGAAGTGGAAACTGGCTGGTGGCTGCCAGAAGTCTGAATAGTTGTATCATGGGCTGCTGAATGCTTTATTCTGTCATAAAAGACACGAACATGCTTGGTGCTCCACTAAAACACACAAATACCCTTTGAGAAGTGTAGCTGCACAATATATGACTTGTGAATTCTTCTCTCCTTGCATTTTCTTGGCATAAGGTTGTTTTTCAGCTGCCTCATACCAAATAAATTCTGATGAAATTGCACAGCTTGTGTTTTGCAAAATTCAAGCGTTGCGATCACTGCGAGAAAAAGAGAGAGGAATGTGCCTGGAACTGAAGACACCTGGATGAGAAAATCTGTAGCCCCAACTGCTTGGGAATGACTAATCCGGGACCACATGCTATGTGAACTTTTACAGATCTTCCCTATTTATGGCTTATATTTAAAGCCTGGAACTCCACAGAGTGCTACAAAGCAAAATAAATGATCAACAAGACACTGAGTTGAGACTCTGCACTGGAGATCACAGATTTGGAGGCTCAGAATTCAAATACATTTGGGGCATTTTAGGGGTGCTGAACCTTCTCACTCTGCAGTGAGGAGCACGAGATGTTTGCCCAACTTTTCCTCATTCCTCCACGTGGGAGGACCCAGCTGGGGAGCCAGGAGTGATCATTTGGAGGATTAATTTCCCAACAGGCTGAGCTGCTCATCTCTGGGTAGGTTTTATTACTGATTGGGTCTCTTTTCCCAGCTTGCAGCTCAGAGGGGGTTTGAGTAACAAATGTTGGAAAAAGGTGTTTTTCGGCTGGAGGTCCATGGTGAAAGGGCACTGGGGAGCTCAGAGATGGATTCAGCTTTCTGCAATTTCCTAAGACCTGACCACACCAAAAAGGAACTGCACAATAAACAAAATTTAGAGTTGAAAAAGCCTTTCCATGCTGTTCACCCTTTCCACTTTGAGCAAGCAGATCTGCTGCTTACAGTATTCCAATTAGCAGCTGCTTTAATACAAGAGTAGAGGTAATAAAGGAAAAGACAACATCGAATTTTAAAATTAATCATTCAGTGCTTCAAGTTTATGGAAAAAACTCTAGACTTAGAGGTTCTGGATGGGATATTGTGGTGTTCCCACTGTTTGACCCTGCTTGATGATCCTGCATTTATATAATAACATAAAACTACATATATCAACACATTCAGCCACCTTCTATCAAGGATTTTATTTAATTTCCAGTTAGTGAAGAGTGTAAATAATAACAAAGCTGTCCAAGGCTTGAAAATTAAGTTGCTTAGGGGTGCTGGTTAAAACACTGGAGAGTGTTCCATGATATTTTGGGATTCCTCTCTGCTCAATCCTGGTATTTGCTGCCAGTGTCAGGCTTAGTCTTGTTATCATTTTGGTACAGTACAGTAAAGTTGAATTAAATTATTCTAATTAAATGATTGCTATATAAAAGCTCTTTGCTTTCCATTGCCTTTCATATTATAAAATAGAAAGCAGTTATTATATAAAGCAACCAATCAAAGAAAATAAATCCCCTTTCCAGAAAATCCTTCTCCTTCTAAAGTGTGATCAAATGCTAAAAGCTTTTGTAATGAGCAAATAAAGTTTGCGAACAAGATTTATTTCTCTACAAGCTAACTTATTTTCCATTTCAGTCCAGAAAAAGAAATCATCACCTTTTCCTGTGGATAAATTTCAGGATCAAAATGCCAAGTCATGGGTGGGTTAGGAAAATCTTGTTTGTAATCAAAGGTTTGGCCAATTTCCTACATTTTTTACATTTTAATTATACACTGCATTGGCATCCTGCTATAAAGACATTACTTTCTGGAAACTCCCAACTATTTACATGACTAAGAACTTAATTGAAACAAGAATTTTTGCTCTTTCTTCTCTCTCTCTCTTTTGATTTTTTATTTTAAAAAAGCCATCATTCCCATTCCTTGCTGTGGAAAACATTCCTTCACTCCTGTTGGATTTTGGTAGCAAACACAAGCAAGACTTTTGTCCTCAAGCAACATTTCAGACACGTGGTCTGATGTCTCAGGATTTGTCTTTCAAGGAAATGTTAATTACTGCTGCCAAATGAAGTTAACAATTCCTATAAACCCCATGTAGGTGTCCAAGTTGTGAGGTTTTCCATGGGCTGGAAGTACTCAAATACAGTTTGGTACCTTCTTAGGAGCATCAATCTCCTCTAATCCTGCACATCTGAACTGGGAATTAGCTTAGTTTAATGAATTCGTTGGGGAAAAGTGATCTCAGATCACCTTTCCCAAGAGGCCATGGGGAAGAAAAAGAAGAAATTAATCTAATTTTGGTCCATGAGGAGCATCAGGAAAACCCAGAGTTGTTCTGAGTGAGGCCATGAAGACAAACATGGTGTTTGAGGGCATCCAAAGGGCAGCAGAGCAGGGAGAAGATGTTGGGTTTTCATTTCTGTGCCTCAACACCATCTCCCCTAAGGATGGATGGATGGATGGATGGAGGTATAGATGGATGAATAGATGGATGGAGGAATGGATGGATGGATGGATGGATGGATGGATAGATGGATGGATGGGTGGATAGATGGATGGATGGAGGAATGGATGGATGGATGGATGGATGGAGGGAGGGATGGTTCCATGAATGGTTCTATGCATAGTTCCTTGGATGGATGTAAGCAAAACCTCTGTCCCACGCTCATCACACAGACCCAGCTGTGGCTTGAATGAGAAGTGTGACCTACCCAGAGTGCATGATACATATAATTTAAATCTAAAGAAGCAACAAAAAATCAAATTATAAGGTGCTCCCAGCCTTGTGTTTCCAAGCATTCCAAAGGGAACTGACAACACCAGCTCCTGTGAGCAGGACGCAGTGAAAAATTATATGTCTGCTTAAGAAAAAGAGCTGTAAGTGCTTTTCTCTTCTCCCCATTATGAGACAAATTCAATTTCTAGTAATTGCATCTGTGCCTCCCTTTTTTGAGCTGTTTCAATGGGTTCAGCACACTTCTCTTCTTATTAGTGCTGAGAAACTCAAAATGAAAGGTACTGTTGAATTGGAAAATATTATTATTACAGTAAAAGTCACAAGGAATTGGATTTGTACAAAACTATAAAGCAAAACACACTGAGATGATTCATTATGCATCACATGGAGAAAGACGTAATGCTGTTAATATGGGAGAACAGATGTGTCTATGTATTTTAAGTATCTCTTTCTTTTCTCTGATGAAAAGTTGTTTTTTTTAATCGAAAAAAAAAAAAAAAAAAAAAAAAAAAAAAAACAAAAAAAAAAAAAAAAAAAAAAAAAAGAGATCGGTGGCAGGAAANAAGCCAACCTGATCTTGATTACTGGTACTATTGAGACAGTTCACTGGGAAATGAAAGCAGTCACTGCTGTTGCCATTAATCTCATTTTATGTTAGTTTGGCTTTTACTGCAGAAAGTAAAAACTCTTGGGTTTTCTTTCCTCCCCGGTCCCATATGTGAGTTAAAGCAAAGCTGACAAGCAAGTCCTTGACATAACCTCACGCAGGCTGTGGTTAGGAGCTCTCGAGCAGCCACAGCCCAGATGTGATTTCCTCACTTTATTCAAATTAATTGGGCTCAAATTAAAAAGGCAGCTCTTTGTTTTGGTTTGGTTTAAAGAGACAGGGCTGGGGGGCAGTCGTCACCTCGTTATCTCTGTTTTTTCATGGTACAATTGTTTGGATGTGGGTGTGAAAGAAAGTTCATCCTTTTTCCATTCTGTCAGACCTCAAGCATTTGGTGCAGGGACCCAAAAGCTGCTGCTGAGTTGAAGAACAATCCCCTGGGATTTCACCGTGGCTGCACTCCCACCTTGCCTTTGGGACCGAGGCCACTTTGTCACTGTCCAGCAGATAAATCCTCCATCCTGAGGGGCTGAACTCCCTCCTGCAGGCACAACTCACTTTAATATCCTATATTGCACAGAGCAGGGGAAGGCAGATCTATAGAATTTATGCAATGATTCCTTTGGATTTTAAAATTATGCTTTTATACAATGGAGGTGCTCCTTAGGAATCCCAGAGCACTTGTTTAAATGCACAGGATTTTTTCTGTGCCCATGTTACAGAAGGAACTGTGTCCTCTATTTACTGATCAGCACTGTAGCCTCTTTATTTCTGCTTTTGGAATAAAGATAAAAAATTCAGTAAGTTAAAGAGAATGCTGAGCTGCAAATGGGCAAAGAAGCCATGTGGGGGGAAGGGATGTGGCCCTAGAATTGATTTAGGGGAGCAAAAGAAACTGCAGAGTCTGACCTTGCAAAGGAGAAACACTGGAAAACGTAAAACATCTTCTTGGCTTGAGAAACCTCACATGGCACTGCCTGGTGACCCTCATGATTGCTGGCATTAATTAGAGACTATTTTATAAGCACCCAAAGGCTTCCTAGGTCTGAGCCACTGTCGGAAGTGATGAGTTTTTAATGGCAACCAGCACGCTTGCAAAATTCCCATGTTGTGGAGACAGACACATCCCTGGGGAGCTGAGTGCCTGCCCTCTCCTGGCACAGAAATTGGGGTTAATTGGGGCAGCAGAGAGCTCTGAGTCCCCACAGCAGGGCAGAGATCTCCGTGCTTGGGCTGATGTTTGGTTTCAGAGCCCTGCAAACAGAGCAGGGCAAGGTTTAGCTCTTACAAATCACATTAAACCAGGGGACACATTTTATTATTTGGCAGCAAGTTTATCTTCTGTGCTGAAACTGAGCCCGAAACAAGATTCCCTCTCGGGTTTGTTTGCTCACTGGGAGGTGCAGATAGAAATGGGAGGATGCTGCAAATGAAAAGTCTGTTTAGGCCATATAATCTCCTTCATTAAAGTATCAGTGATGCTGGATAAGACTCACTCGGGGACCTATTAATGGAAACACATCTGCTGCCTTCATAATAATAAAAAGACTGGCTCTAAAGTGATTAATTGCTGTTAACAGAAGCAGGTCCAGCTTTGGGAAGGCAAATATGTGGCACATTTGGATGTGCACAGAAGGCTTTGCAGAGATGAGCACAGCTCCTGCTAAGCTCAGCTTGCAGCACTGCAAGGACAGCTCAAAGGCTTGGGATGGGTCAAGTCGGGCCACCTCACCTCTGGCTGAAAATCCCACCTGCCCCAGGATTTCCCAAGTTAGGAACTAAGTGCAAAAGGAGCTTCACTGCCCTTTTTTCTGATTCAAATGCATTTTTATTAGCAGTGCTTGTGTTACAGTGGTCACAAGGGGCCCTAATCAAAGTGGGGCCCTCCTGGGTTAGACACTGTCCAGGCCCATAATATAAACCAGCTCTTCCTTTTAGGAACTGAAAGCCTTGCAGACAACCAGAGCTTGGGAAGGGAAAACCAGACATGGAGTGGGGAAATGCCACCACCTGCCTGAGAGCTCGTAGGTCTGGGCTTTGGATTCCGGGCCCTTCTTTAGGGCTGGGGAATGATGGATGAGCTCCTGAGGAGCACAGAGCCCTCAGCAGAGCCACAATTCCTGCTGCCTGCAGAGGGCTGGGGGAGCCTTGGCTCTGGCACAGAGGGGCCAAGAAACTCGCAGAAAAGCAATCCCTCCTGCTGGAAAGATGCTGGGGATGCCTGGACGGGGAGCTCAGCCCCATTCCCAGCTCGCAGGCACTCTGGAAGCAGGCATGTCATACCCTGTCAGAGGGAGACAAAGCCTGAGCCAGACTGGCAGGAAAATAGGGCTCCTTGCCAGCACGTTGATTAGAGCCCAGATGAAGATAAAAAGGCTGGAGATCCAGTGCACAGTCTGGAATTGTGTGTTTCTGGGGAAGATCTAATGTATTCATGCTGTCAGGTCACATACATTAGGCCCAGAAACCTGAGGTTTGCTTTCTTCTTTCTTTCCCCCCCTTTTTTTGGAAGCACTTGGAGCAAATATATTGAATGAGACATTTGCAAGCATGGAGCCCATTAATAACACAAGGCCAATGCAAGGCTGCAGCCTCATTCATGCTGCTCTGGGGAGCCAAGGAAATTAAAATCCTCTCCGTTTCTCTTCTGCGCTGGGGAAATCAAAGCCAAGCCCTGAGAAGGGGCTGATTGGAGACAGGTGAAATGTCTGTTTGTTTTTAAAGCCTTACAGCTCTCAGTTTTGATAGTCCCTGGGTTTTCCAAGTGCCTTGTGCAGATACCAGAGGAGAGGTGGCTGGAAGAGAGGAAAACCAGTCTGGAGAGCATCAGAGAACCAGGAACTTTTCAGATACCAAAGAACAAAAGACTTTACAGCAAAGGCTCCTTGCTGACAGCTGCTGGAGGTGCCCAGCTTGTGCTTTACCCCTCCACAGTGTTCCTACCGTGTTCCTCATGCCACAGACTTGCAAGTCTGTGAGCCTGCATTCTGATCTGTGCTAAAATAACAATAAAACCTTCTAGGAGTCTCAGAGAATGAGGAAACCATAAACCAGACAACAATTACCCAGTTCTGCACATGATATATTGTGCAGATAACACAAACCCATGGATATATGGATATTTTATTGCTGGATGCAAGACACATCTTACTTAAGGTGCACAAAGAGCCCTGCCTGTGCATCCACAACCCTCAGCACTGCTCCTGGGCCAGGCAGCCCCTGTAAATCTCCATGCAGATGTCCATTAGCTGAGTATTAAGTGGGCAGACAGACATCAGAACGACTCTGTCACGAATCTGATGTTCCCATCTAAACAGATCTAAACGCTCTTGTTTTATAACTGCTTCCTGCAGTCAACCTCCCATGATAGCCCAGACTTGCTAACGTTCCTTTTATTGCTGCCATCTGATTGTATAACTCCTCACTGATAGCAGCTCTTCATATTGCATCGATTAGGCAGAGAACAGGAAAATGAACAAAATGTACTCATTCTGTTTATAGTTGGAGCTATAATTTTGTGGCCCTCCTTGGACGCCTTAGCAGGAGAATCAGATGCACTTTTCTCCCCGTTTGGCAATGCTCTCCTGCACTGGCTGGGAGCTGTGGCCAAGTTTACTCAGCTCCTGCTCTCACAAATGGCTTTTTTTTTTTTTTTTTTTTTTTAAGGATGTGGGAGATGGAGAGGGCTCCCAGGGCAACTGCTGGGACACAGCAGGAGCTTGTGTTAAATACAGATTTTCCAGAGGAGAGAGGCTGTTCATCAACCCTTGGTAATCACCCATGCTGTGTTGGTTGGGAGTGAATGTTCAGGGTGAAGCGTGAGGGAGGAAGATGATGATGATGATGATGAACTTGGCACAGGTTCTCTTTGCCCTAGAACAGAGGCTAGATAGAGTTAAAGGAATAAAGCAGAGATTTATTAAAAGGCCTTTAAGAACACACCTTAGGCAGGACAAGAGCCTGGCCAGGGCTGCACCCAAGGTGGACCCAAAATGGACCCAAGATGGACAGTGGGTCATGAGTTTTCCCACTTTTCTAAGTTTTGGTCCATTTCCATATTGGGGTTGACTGTCCAATTACAGCTTCAGGTTATTGCAGCCCCATCCTCCCAGACTGCTCTCCTCAATTCATTCCTCTCAGCAGGAGAGGATTGCTCTCCTCCCCTGTTGTTGGCACTTTTGGGCCTGAAGCTGCAGTGGTGTCCTTGGTTCTGGGCTGGAAAAGGATGGTTTTTCTGCCTGAGCTGTGAGGAGAACTTGCTAACACTCCACATGAAGCTCAGAGTTACACACCAAGGCAGTGCAGAATCTGGAAAACACAAAAGCTGAAACTTAAGGCATCACTCCTAGTTAGGAGCACGGGGTTATTGCTCTTTGTCACTGGGGTCACATTCTGCTTTCATGGACAAAACCTGGCTGCTTCCTCTTCTCAGTGCATCTGAGGGTCTGAGATGGACACTTGACTCATTTTCAGCTGGTAAAAAGCTCTTTTCTTGCTTTGCTGTACTTTGGTCAATTCAGTGGTGAATGATTCAAGGTTACTGTGATTAAATTAGAGATTTCAGTGAGTGTGAATCTGATCTTTTGAACAAGCAGAAACAGAGAATGAAAAGGAAATGATGCATTTATCTGTCCTCTAGAATTCCTATTTAAACAGAAGTATTTTTAATAAAATCACTTATTGGTTTCAGGGCAGAATCTCTTCTGTGTGGCAAGAAAACTTCTTTTCCTGGAGTATTAACTACTTAAGGGTTGAGTGTCAGTCTTGCACCATTTCCCTCAGGTATAAAGATTTAAAAAGAAAGCAATTTGGTAAAACTCTGTAACATTGAGAATGCAACTTTCTGCAAACTGGGCTGAAAAAGGTTTTTTGTTTTTTTTTTTTTTGCTGGGTTCAGAGCCAAGCCAAAAGCCCATATGAGGCTAATCCCAAAATGAGAGACCACCCTGATTTATCCTCACCCACTGCTCCTGGAACGTGTGCACCAAAGGTTTTGTGGGAATGTAGCTTTTTCCCGTGTCACTATCAAATTCCTCTGTTTATGGCTATGTGAAATGGATAATTAGAGGACAGGAAAACTCAGTTGAGTTTCCTCAGTTTCCCTGTTTGCTGAGCTTTCATATCCAACCCANAAATTAGAGATTTCAGTGAGTGTGAATCTGATCTTTTGAACAAGCAGAAACAGAGAATGAAAAGGAAATGATGCATTTATCTGTCCTCTAGAATTCCTATTTAAACAGAAGTATTTTTAATAAAATCACTTATTGGTTTCAGGGCCATAGGGCAGAATCTCTTCTGTGTGGCAAGAAAACTTTTTTTCCTGGAGTATTAACTACTTAAGGGTTGAGTGTCAGTCTTGCACCATTTCCCTCAGGTATAAAGATTTAAAAAGAAAGCAATTTGGTAAAACTCTGTAACATTGAGAATGCAACTTTCTGCAAACTGGGCTGAAAAAGGTTTTTTGTTTTTTTTTTTTGCTGGGTTCAGAGCCAAGCCAAAAGCCCATATGAGGCTAATCCCAAAATGAGAGACCACCCTGATTTATCCTCACCCACTGCTCCTGGAACGTGTGCACCAAAGGTTTTGTGGGAATGTAGCTTTTTCCCGTGTCACTATCAAATTCCTCTGTTTATGGCTATGTGAAATGGATAATTAGAGGACAGGAAAACTCAGTTGAGTTTCCTCAGTTTCCCTGTTTGCTGAGCTTTCATATCCAACCCAGGGCTGCTTTTGTTTTGTTTCTTTGCTGACTGAAGTTTCTCCCAAGGAGATTTCATGGCATTTTTAGCCAGGCAAAAAAAAACCAAAAAAACAAAAACAAAAACAAAAAACAAAAAAACACCCCCCCCAAAAAAAAACAAAAAACAAAAAACACAACAACAACAACAACAAAACACAACAAAACCAACAAAAAAACCCCACCAAAACAAAACAAAAACAAAACAAAAACCAACCAACCAACCAAACAAAAACAAAACAACACCACAAAAACAAAACAACACAAAAAAAAACCCCAAAACCAAACCAAAACCAAACCAAAACCAACAACAACAAACAACTCCCCCCAAATCCCACCATTTTTGCAGAAGTCCATTAGCCATTATTAACCTAATGATCTACTTAAACTGCAGGGAGGGAGATAAGGTTAGATAACAAAAACAAACAAACAAGCAAGTAAAACCCCCCAAGTAATTAACAGAATTAGGCGGTAATGAGGTAATAGGGGCCCTAGAAAGCTGTAGGATGTCACTTGTGGATGTCCCAGCTGATGCCAGCCCCATTCCCATCCATGGGAGTGGACTTGCCCTTGGACAAGCTCTCAGCCAGTCTCTCAAGCTTTGTCCACTCCCATTTTCCCAGTCAAGGCAAAAATTTGTCATTAGCAAAATAAAGATTAAACCAAGCCTGGGAAATGTGAATGAAGATCTGGAAGTTATCTTGGCACAGACATCCATTTCCTGCTCTGACGGATTTAGAAGTGCTCAGGTTCCTGCTGTGACTGGAAAGTTGTTTCAGAACATCTTTCCTGTGATGCTCAGAAGCCTCCTGCATGTTTCCCCCTTCTATTTACTCACAACCAGTTTGATTTGGGGCCAACATTGTCCTTCAGCTTAAATAACTCTCTCCCTTCCCTGGGGGTTTACCTGGGCTATTTATAGAAAGCAATCCCTTTCCTAGCCTTTTCCTGCTTTTCCTGGTCCTTTCCTGCTTTTCCTGGCCTAAACAAAGCTATTTTAGCTTCTCCTCCCCCTCCCTGACTGCCCCACATCTTCCCCTGCACCTGCTCCATCGAGGTCCTGGTGCCCCACCCGAGGCAGGGACCTTCCCTCTCCCACCTGGATTTTCAGCTCTCCTGACACTCATTTATCCACCACCTTTCACACAGCCACGTTCTCCTTTTCCACTCCCGAATTTCTGAGCCCTGTTCATCACAACAGCCTCTGCCATTTGTCCCTTGTCTCACTTCATGCCATCCTCTGTCGCTGTCCCTCCTGTCCTCTCCAGGCCCCCTCTGTCAGCAGGAGGTGATGGGCAGTGGGGCAAAGACTTTATTTGGAGTTTTCTACTGCCACAACAATATAATTTCCCTGATTTATCCCTGAAGTCCTATAAATAGGCCACTGGCACAGTCTGGGCTTGTTATCTGTGATCCCTTTATAGCCCAGGCTTTTTGTCCCATCCTCAGACTTGTGCACACAGGGAAGTTTTGGGGATGTCTGGTTTTCTTCAGTGGATATAAAAGGAGGCCAGGGCACGAGCCCAGGATTACTCATTTAGCTTTGAGACACCCTGAAGTCAGATAAAATTGATTTCACTTTTAAGTGAAACAAGGTAGTGATGACTTTTAGGGACATCAGCTCCAGCTGCTGAGCTGCAGGTCAGGAACTGCCTGACAATAAATAAATAGTTTTCTGAATAAATAAGTTGGGTTTTTTTTTTTTTTTTTTCTGAAGCTGAGATTGTCTCTCATTCATTTTGGGCACCTGTATGTGAAAAGAGAATGAGGATTTTGAATCTCCTCATCGTTACTCAAAATCTGCTGGTTTTAGGCTTAAGGAAGGAGTGATCCTTAACATGTTCCCCCCACACAAAGGAAGTGATGTGACATTGCAAAAAATGCCTTTAATTGTAAAAAACCCTGGTGGGGGTGAGGTTGGGCACTCTTAGCTCTGATTGAGAGAGGGCCTTGCTCTGCTCTTACACCAGACCAGGGCTGAGGTGACACCAACCACACCTGGGCATCTCTGCTCTCCTGAGGATGGGCCAGCCCTCAGTTTCCTCCATTTCCCCAATTTTCCTGAACCCCTTCACTCTTGTCTTCTCCAAACCTGTTCCTCAGGCAATCAGATCATCCCCCAAGGCAACTGACAGGCACGTAAATCCTGGGGCTTTTTGTTCTGATGAAATCTGGGCAAGGAAAGGGACTTGGAGTTCACGATGGAAAATATTTCTGAGAGCAGCTACTCCAGGGCAGCAGTTCTGCTCAGCAAGCACAGGAATTATTTCGGAGCACAATAAATCTTTGTAGTTCTGCAGTCTCACTTGTCAGCTGGAGCATCCTCCCCAGCCCAGAGCCTGACAGCTTTAGCTGTTCCTGGTAGGAATTCATTCAGTTTTCTTCTTTTCTCCCATTACATTTGCCTTCCATGCCATGCAAGCAGAAAATATTCAAACTGAAAGCATTTCTTTTTGTTTCCAGGGCGAGAAATATTTTTCTGCATGTGAATGGGAACAGCTTCATCCCTGACAAGGTGCCTCAAGTTGGGAATCAACCTTGAAACCTCCTGCTGTGGATTTGGAGCCTTTCCCCTGAATATCCCCCCAACCCCTCCTGGAGGGGTTATCACAGAATCCCAGAGTCAACTAGGTCAGAAAAGAAGCTTTGAGATCACCAAGTCCATCGGCAAAATGATGACTTGAAGGGAAGAAAAGCAGGATCTCGCTGTTGAAGTTTGTTAACAAACCCAACCCCAGGTTTGTTAACAAACCCAACCCCACAGGCACAGGGCTGGTTCCATTTGGCTTTGGAGGCAGCTTCCAGCTTGAGGCCAGGGGTGAGTTAAGAACTCAGATATCTTTGGATAAATTCAGTGAGAATCTGCTGGCATAGAGAAAACAGCACCAAAATATTCCAGGATAGATTAGTAGAGAATGGGAGAAAAAAAAAAAAAAAGCTACAGATACCTCGTAATTAATTTTGTCCCCTGAAATTTGTTTATGCTGTTTCTTTGCTTCTTTAAACTTGGTTTAAAATCTTCAGCAGGAGTAGAAAGTGAGAAGGATAGGAACGTTTGAGTCCTCAAAACAGTTCTGAAACAAAAGAAAATAAACCCAAATTGTTTTCAGCCTGACTGTTCATGGGTGTCACCTTGTTTTCAGATCATCAGTTAAAACAAGTCCAAATATTAATTACTGTGTAACTAAATATCCCTTTTCTTTAATTCACTCCACCTCCAGTTTTTGCTTTAATTTCGCACTCTGACTATTTAGAAATCAATATTTCCACTGTGGGTACACGGGATTTAATTTCAAGTGGGGAAGCAGTGGATATATTAATTTCAGAAAGCAATTATCTGGAGCACGACGGCAGATCTTCTCCTGCAGAAACTTCTCTTTATCCTTCACGGCAAACACTAAGACATTCTTGGAAAAAACACAGCCTATTTAAATTGCAGCCATATTTTTTTTTTCTCCACTCAGCTTTGTCGGGGGTGTCTTTAAATAGGAAGAATTTCTTTCTATAGATGGCTGGGGTTAATCATTTCCCCTTGGAAACGCACCAGGCGACACGTTCGGTGGGATGTTGGGAAGAGCAGCGATGGGATGGGAATGGGATGGGCTGGGAATGGGAGCAGAGCCTGCAGTCCCAACCCACGGGGCTGAGCATGACCTAGGAAGGAAGCGGAAGGATGTTTCCGAAACCCATAGCGCACAATAATTCACTTTAATCTTCCGCTGGTGTCTTGCCTTAATGGAAGTGAAATAAAAATAAAAGGGCTCCGGGTGAGATTTGCTGGAGCCTCCTGGGTTTCTGGCTGTCAGCAGGAGGAGCAGCTTGGTCTGACAGTCAGGGAAGAGCTACCCCAGGAATGACATGGAATGAGCTGTGCCGGGCCACACAAGCCCTGGATTTTCCCTTTGGGAATAGATTGGATCACACAGTTCCAACAGGCCAGACCAGCAGCAGGGAGGTGCCTGCTCCCAGGGCTGTGGAGCCTGCATCCTTCAACGTCTTGAAATGGGAAGAAAAGAACCCGCTAAAATCACTTTTGAGCAGATAAACCCCGTGTTCCGTGCAGCAGAGCCCATCCCTAGCAGGAATTCTGGGCTGTTAACTCAGACAGCTTTTCAGGCTGTAAAAGCAGCGCATCGCTAAACTCCTGACATGTCCCCTCTGATTTGTTTCGTGCATCTCCAATCCCAGTGAGCTGCAGGCGCCTGCTGCACACCTGAGAGCAAAACAACCACCGGCAGAAGGTTCCCTGTTCCCTTTTTGCACAGCCTGGGAACGCAGCTCGCGTTACCAGCCCGGCGAGCGCCGCTGGCCAGGAGGAGAGAAGCGAATCGTTATTTAAGACATCATCCAGCTCCCAACGGGCCTCATCACCTCCGACAGATTTGTGAGTCACTCAGAGGAAATATTTTACTGCTATCCTGTTTGCTCAGCAGGTGGAAGGGAAATCGCTCTCACAAACCCTGGAAAAAAAAAAAAAAAAGCTCGAGCAGGACTTCGATTTCAGCAGAGCCGCGGCGCGCTCGGCCTCACGGCCAGTTTCATGTGGTGCCAGCAGTTTTCTGGAGAGTTTGCAGAGGTAGACAACAAGACAAGATCCTTGGCATGAAGGCATTTTTTAACCCTCTCCAATTTTTTGTGCTACTTTGTGCTTTCCATCTCTAAAAAGCTCTTTTTCCTTATTCATTTTCCCCCTGGTGATTGAGAGTTTTTGATTCCTCTCTCCAAGAAATTTTGCTGCTAGATGAGAATTATTAATTTTTAAAGAAACTACAGTGTAGGAATTAAAATGGACTTGGGCAGTTTATAAACTTCACAAAAGAGATGAAACTCACCCCTAAAGAAACCAGAAATTGCAGGCATCTCTCTTTTTCATAATCCAGTGAAAACAGGATAACAAATATCTCTGAGGAGATCTGAGAAAATTATTTCCCACTAGACTTTTAGGAAATAAAAAAAAAAAAATGCATACATAATTTGTACCAAGAACATTTTTTAGTTGTAAACACATCTAGCTGAAGAGGTAGTGGGCAAATCAGAGCATCCTTCACTCCCAGAAAATTAACTCTTCTGCTGGAGCTTTTGCCAAAAACCCTTCCAGGGTGTTGTGCTCCTTTGCCAAGGACTTCACTGGGGTTCAGCAAAGGGAGGAGTGACTGCAAAAATGGGAAATTGTCTGCTGAGACACCTTGCTGGGAGCTCTGCTTGCCCTCAGCCTCCTTGGTGGAGGGAACACCACAGGCAGGAGAGTTGAAGGGTTTGATGTTGCCCTCTCTGCTTTTCCCTGGGACAGGGAATCCATGGGTGAGGTTTCCATCCTTGGTGATGGGAAAACCTCGAGTGTGCACAGAAACCACCCAGGAGGGGAAAGCTGTGACTCTTTGGACAATCCCATAAGAGAGAGTGAGCCCTGAGAATCAGAGAATCCTTTAGGCTGGCAAAGAGCTTTAAGATCATTGAGTCCAACTGTTCATTTATGTTCACTAAACATTCAGAAGACACCAGTAACATTTAGTCTTGACTTAAATATCCCTCTTGTATTACTGTTGTTGGTCTTTAACCTTTATTATTATGGTCTCCTAAAAGGTGAGGATAGGTCAATCCAACTCCTTAACCAAGCCTTGAATATAAATTACCTTTAAATACCTTTTATAGCCAATTTTTCTCACTGTTTATACATTTCAGGTTCAGCAGAAATCCATTTCACAGCAACAAAGAAAAATGAATCCATTGTTCAGGGAAGTGTACAAAAGCTCTAAAGTTTCCCTAAAGATGTTCCAGACTGATACCTGATCCGAGACCTGTAGGAAATGTTTGAAAATATTCTTAAATAAATGAAGTCACTGGGTCAGCTCCAGCCAAGCTGATGAGAGAACAATGCATAATTTAGAGATGGACCCTCTGCCCCTGTCATGTGCTCCTTTCTCCATCCAAAGGGTGGGTTTTGGAAAGCCCTGCAGTGTTTGACACTCTCACACACACATTTCATCTTCAGCCTCCACCTGGGACTCGCAGTAGCCACGCAGCAAAGAGAGCAGTTGTTTTTGTGGTTTCCTTCTGGCTTGGCCCACAGGGCTGATGCACCAGGAGTCTTACGAGAAATTCTGCTTTGTTGGGATTTCCTGCATGATTTTGCACACAAAGGCAGCTCAGACGATTCAGCTGACACGGTGATTGGAACCTGGAGATGATTTTCCCAAAACATCGATTTGGGAACCTCTGCTTTTCACCTACTCCTCTTTGTTCCATCCTACGTACTTCCTGCATGATATAATTTGGACCTATTTTTTAATGAACCCTCACTAAGTGCTCTGAAGTGCCATTGTGTTCTGCTAAAGCCCTGCCAGCCCAGGCAGAGCTGTAATTCATTTGCCAGGAAGAAATTTTCGAGTTCCTGGGATTTAACAAGTGGCTGTGCATCAGCTGAGCTGTAGGAAATCTCCACATGTGCTTTTTTTCCCCCCTGGTTTTCTGCATCTGTGACAAATGCAAACCAAGGCATCCTGTTTTAAGCTTCTGTGTGCTGAATGTTACCTTGAAGGAAACACAGACCAGGCTTAGAAATGTGGGAATAACTCATTAACCATGGAGTGGCTTGGGTTGGAAGGTCCACCTCGTTGAGGGAATAAGGGATGACCTGACTGGATCAGGCTGCCCAGGACCCCATCCAGCCTGGCCTGGAACACTTCAAGGGATGGGAATCCCTGGGGAAATGGGGCTGGATCTCCTGCTTGGAGTGAAGCACACCTTGAAGTCTCAAGGAGAAGCAGCACACTGAGCACTGATGAGCAGAGGCAGTGACTCCATCTCCAGCAGCAACACCCTAAAGCTCAACTTTCCCGCCCTCCTGTGCCCACCCAGGAGTGGCACCACCACTCTGACTGTTTGAATATTGTTTGAATATTGTTTGAATACTGTTTGAATATTGTTCACACAGTGATCAACAAACCTCCAGAATCCTAAACTGCTCTTCTTCCAAAGTACGGGCAAAAAACCCCAACCAATCCAAACCCACCTGAATTTTGGGCTGGGAGATTTGCCAAATAAATCTCTTTCACTCACTAATGGGTGTGTGGGGCATTTTCATGCTACTGCTTGGACCAAATCTACTCCTTTTGCTGTTTTCTTTCCTCAGTGTCACCTGCACCCTTCTCTTCCACAGCAAATCCCTGCCCCAGCTGGGCACAGAGGGGACCAAAACAAAGGGAAAAATGCACTTTAAAAGGAAAATTAGGACAAGGTTGGCAGTGGAAAAATATTTAGCTTGAATGAAGAGAAAAAACCACTCTTGATTAGAAAAAATACCCACAAAAAAAATCCCCCCAAACCTGCCCAAGCCCATGGAAACAAACAGCAAAACTCAAGTTCTGTGACAGAACTCACTGTGATTACAGCGGGTGGAGGTCTCACCCTGGGGGAGAGGGAAGAAACAATTTCCTCCTCAAAAATCTCCTTCAGAACTTACTTCCAGACTTTTCTAGAGTTGTGATTGGCACTGGAAGCTCTCCTCCCCACCAAATAAAGGGCTAGAATTGAAAAAAGCCAGCTGGCCACAATAGCCCAGCTGAATTGCAGCAAGACATGGAGATGCACAAGTTAAATCTGAATTACTGCACTATTACTCCAAAGGGTTTACTGGACACTCTGAGTCACAGCGTGGTTCAGTCTTTTGTCTTTGCAGACTTTGCAATATTATGATTTTTTTTTAGCAGAAGGATCAGCAAAGGAAGTCAGACCAATGGTTTTTTCAAGCCCATCAATCCCACAGAAGGTGAGAAAGCCTTATGTGAAAGCCCCTCTCCATTTGAGCAGCAATATTTTCTGAGGAAAATTCTTTCCTGATCCTTGCTTTA
Organism: Rhadina sibilatrix; assembly: GCA_013400275.1. Classification (NCBI taxonomy): domain Eukaryota; kingdom Metazoa; phylum Chordata; class Aves; order Passeriformes; family Phylloscopidae; genus Rhadina; species Rhadina sibilatrix. Next base: position 61,239 of record VWYO01009072.1, read on the forward strand.
AAGAAGTTATTTGAGATTAATGTAAAGACCATTTGTCATTTTGGTTATAAGAAATGCTAATGGCTTTAGCAGCATTTTGCATTTTCTGCAAATCCACCCTGCATTGCAAACTTCTACGTTAGGCACAAAATAGGGAAGAATGGTCTCCTCTAATCTGAATCACTCATCAATTCCCTGCTAATTGTCAGATGTGTTTATTGCACTGGAGAATTGATAACCTGTAATAAGATGTGATGGATTTAGCCAGCTGTGTTTTTGCAATTCCAGGCTGGTGTGTGTCCAACAGAAACCAAGGGAGTTACACGAGTAAAAAAAAAAAAAAAAAGGAAGAAAAATGGAAAAAAAAAAAAAAAAAGCCCAGTAGTGTTGATTCAGCACTGGTGTATTTTCTTCTCCTGATTATTTCTGTAATAACAAGTGTCTGATAAGTGGGTTAAGGACTGGCTGAAGGAGATGGAATTGGAAAGGAATTGCCATTGTGTTTGTTGATATTCCTCCAGTTAATGTGAAATGTAGGCAAGTCATGGAATGATTTAGACTGGCAACACATTTCATGAGCCTTTCCTTCTGGAGCTAAAAAAAGAGAACACCCTGTCTGGATTCGTCAGCACGCAACGTGTTTAGATAAGGAAGTGGAGTCAGAAGGAATATTCCCAACATGAGGAATGAATGGAGACAGGATCTGCCGCCGGAAAAATGTCTGCATGGCACTGGAGCAGCTCCCTGCAGGAGTCAAAACTCTGGACACAGATCCCTGCACTTGCCCGTCTCTCACACGGTGTCTTCTCCTTCCCAGCCTGAAGAATCTCCAGCTGAGGCACCAAACCTGCCCATGGCACATGAGCAGGGCCAGGGAATGGCTGGGAGGAGCCAGCTCAGAAGTTCAGATCCCAAAGTTGAAGTTCCCACTGGGGACAAACTCAGCTCCTGATGCATCAAGGCTTGGGGACAGTGTGGTGACACCTTGAAGGTGTGGTGACACCTGCACCTGGAGATCTTCTCCTCAGCTTTCCTCTTTCATTAGCAAATCTTCTCCTGCCTAAATCCTGCCAGAATTCACCCACCTCGAACACTGGGACCAACTCACATGACCCCTGCCAGCTGACCACATCCTCCCCAATGTCTCCTCATCTTGGCACACTCAGCTAATGAGAACAATTCACCACTTTCCCAGAGGGACTAAACTCCACCACCATTCCCAAGCACCCTGGGAAAAGCTGGGCAGGGTTTTCAGGGTGCAAACCTCCTGCAGTCCTTAAAACCAGAGCTGGTCCGATGGTGCCTGACTAATGAATGTGTGGTGGCCAAGGGGAGCTAATGAGACATGACTGTGTTAGTCCTGCAGAAACCACAGTGATTAATCACACAACCAGGGGACAGGAGCCATGGACATCTTCGCAGCAGACTCAGATATCTGTTTTCCTGGAGGATAAATCTGGCAGGATGCAAGACTACCCAGCTTCATCCCTGAACTTCATGAAGGATTTCCATCTGGACCGCATTGGGTTAGATTAAAAAAGGCATGAAATGTATCCAGCCTGCTCAAATTGCAGGAAAACTTCTCCTTGATCACAAAAGAAGATAGGAATCAAAAAGATTTCCTTAAGGGAAATCTCAGCGTTCAGGGGTTTGACAGTGCCCCCAAATACAATTAGGATGTGGTGAACCTTAGTTTGCTCTTCAATTCACCTGTGTGAACTGAAGTTGGAAATAGAAACATTACAGCAGCTTCCTGCACATATTTCCAGCCTGGATTTCATTAATATCTTCCCTGAGCTGGGATTATTTTGCTCGTGTACAGTGTTCAAATCTGTTCAGGCTTTGTTTGGAAGCAGAAAAACACTCCTAATGGAGGCATCCCGTGTAACCCAATAGAAAACGATACTGTTCAACAGCTTCTTTTTTTAAACAACTGTTAAAATTTAATACATAACCATATCCCAGTACGGAATTCTACCAGAGTGTTAAAAATAACCCAACAGGAAGCATAAAAGCACTTATTAAATTCTACAGCTATTTACAGTAATTTCTGCATATGACTCTATTAAATTTCCATGGCAGCTCAGTCCCATTTCTACCAGACTCCACGGACTTTTTCCAGACTGGTCAGCTCTTTCTTTCCAGTTCCAATGCACAAAGACACGGAGCAGCCACTTCTTATCACAGATCTGATTCTATCAGCACTGGTGGCTGTAAAAAGCCCACAGCACCAGATTCTGAGCTGGTGGAATTCAGCACAAATGTGTCAGCCTTCAAATCCAGGCTGCAGGGCTGCAGCTCAGCCTCTGCCTGGTGCTCACCTCAGTCCAAACCCCTCTGTCTCCTACTTTTGGCTCCCATTCCCCACTCAGTCAGCTCACCCAGCTGTTGTTTGGAGCTTTGCTGTGTTTTAATAGCTGTAAAATCAGCTGTGGTAGTTCATAAATTATGGGAGGGGTTTCGAGATGCCGTTCCCTCTAACATTTGCTGCTGGAGATGGATGGGACAGCCAAGGACTGAGGTCACGGATGCTCTGTGTTTAGCAGGAGAGGGAATTTGAGGTGCTTTCCAGCACAGACTGTCAGGGTTATACAACTGGAGGCTCCATGGAGCCCTGGAAAGCTGCAGGAATCTCTGCTCAGGATGCTCCTTCCCAAAAAAACCCCTGTGAGTCCCAAAGACTGCCACTTGCCTTCCCAGACACAGAGGCACAGCAGTTTCCAGGACAGAACTCATCTCCCCAGGTCGTGCTGGCCCCGAGGGCTGATGTATACACCGAGCAACCTGGATGGGTCATGCTCGGAGCTCTCGCTGCCAAAAAGAAGTCTTCTGGGAACAAAGGCGCTGCTCTTTTTTTTTTTTTTTTTTTTTTTT
>VWYO01009072.1:64212-80830 GCA_013400275.1 Rhadina sibilatrix
ATCAGACAGGAATCCTGCTCGCAGCTTGGCCAGCCCCTTGACAGGCAGGAGTTTAGAAAGCATTTAGCACATGAAAGCTGGTAAATATGTGTGTGTGTGGATGCAGATGAGACACTCACCAAGAGCGAATCTGGGCTGAGCATCTCATTTTGCCAAGCTGGAAACGTGTCACTCGGCTGGAACTGCTGAACTGAGAGCAGAGTGACTGCTTTAAACCTGGGCTAGGGAGTCCGTGATGGCTCTTAGAGACACTCAGACCCCAGCTGTGGGTTTAGAGGGGTGGTTTGGCTGGTGGCTGAACTGATGCACTGGGGAGCTGGTGAGCAGCAGGATATTCCTTGGAAACCTTCCCTCTGTGCCAATAGATGCACTGGGGAGCTGGTGAACAGCAGGATATTCCTTGGAAACCTTCCCTCTGTGCCAATAGATGCACTGGGGAGCTGGTGAACAGCAGGATATTCCTTGGAAACCTTCCCTCTGTGCCAATAGATGCACTGGGGAGCTGGTGAACAGCAGGATATTCCTTGGAAACCTTCTCACTGTGCCATATTCTCTGTGCAGGCTGCAACTTTCCCGGGAGACGAGGGTTTCTGCTGGGTACTGAAACACAAACCTGGAGTCTGGAGGAGTTACAGGCTGATTCTGCATTTGCTGGTAGAGCTCCTCCAAACCACTCCCAGACAGGCACTTTGAGAGCCCTGAGCTGAGGCAGGAAATGTTTTCAGCACCGTCTCTGGTTATTTAGTGCCTGTCCTTGGGCCGGGCTGTGAGCCCACAGCTCCTCTGTCACCACCAGCAGCAGCCAGGCCTCCCGAGTGCCACTGAGCCGAGGAGTAAACTCCCTAAGCTAAACACAGAGTGGGGATCAAAGGCACTGTGGGCATCTGCTGTCATCCTTTGTGTATCTCCAGCAAGTGCTCAGCTCTTCCTGATGACTGACTGGTGGCCTTGTGACGCCAGTGGCTGCCAGAGGGATGGGCACTGGGGCTCCTTGGCAGAGATCAGGGGGAAGCTTTCACTTCCAGGGTTGTATGGACCTGCCCGTTAAGTGCTTGATGGACTTTGGCGTTCTCAGGAGAGTTTTTTAGCTTGGCACTTCCTCTTACCTCGGAGCTGTGCTGTGTTATACAGCCCCTCCTGGCTTGCACCTCTGGATCCACCTCGGGAAAAGCTCAGGGCAACAGGGCAGGGATGGAATAAGGTGTGCTGGCCTGGAGTTAGGTATGAGCTGGGAACACATCCCTTGGCAAGGCAGCCTCACCTCAGACACCTTTCCTTGAAAAAGAACCCAGCACATCTTCCAGATGTGACTTGTTCTGTGAAAAATGGGATTTCTGCTCCCAAGTGCTTGATCCAGAGAGTGCAGAGGGACAAACCCACCCGTGAAGGGAGGGCATGTCCAGACCCCTCCCCCTGCATCTGTCCCTGCTGTTCTTGCCTCTGAAGGAGAGGTGGAAGCTCTGTTGATGAGCTCGTTAACATAAATTAGTGCACCATGCCATTTGCATGAGATGGTTTCAGCGCTTCCAGGCCCAGAGCAGGCACCTCATTCTGCCTTGCACACCTTCCTCCTCCTCCTCCTCCTCCTCCCCCCGCAGGAGATGTGTCCTTGTCACTCAGGGTGTCTTGGCAGGGCCAGCTGCCACCTCTGGAGGTGGTGCCTGCAGAAGGCAAGGTGTTCACAGGAGCCACCACGCTCTGCTGGGCTTTGTCCCTCTGTTTTCAGAGCACTTGGAGCAGCTGTGACAGCTCCTCACAGCTCTCCATGTCCAAGCCCTTCTTTTACCAAGGTTTTACCATCCCCAAAAAGAACCACAGACTCCAAACCACTCACAGAGCACTTTCACCAACGCACAGGAAGGACTGTGCAGCACAATCCAAAGGATGGAGCTGGTGCTTGGATTTTATTCCCAATGAAAGTCCACTCTGTCTTGGAAGCTGAATCAAAGAAGCAGGAGATCCAACTGTTACCCCTTGGAGATTGCTCAGCTGACTCCAGAGGAGGATCAAATCTCTGTTATGCAATAACTCTGAGAAGGCAGAGAGATTCTGTAATCGAGGTGAAATCCGAATTTCCCCCCAGTCACTGGGAAAAGGCACTGGCCTCTGGCCAAAAGTATGTTCTGTGCTGACCAGCAAGTGATGCACAGGATCAGGAGCTGAGCAGTCTACAGTGGCAGAATAAAGGGCTAAACTGATAATCCTATCAGGAAAATAGAACTTAATCAGGAGTTATGTATGAAAGTCTGAACCCAAATCACAGCAAATTCACCAAACTTGCCTCTATCTGCTTCTCACCCCGGCAGTGGAATTGGCTGCCTGGTGTTTTATAACTAATTACCCGCATTACAAGCCAAGGGCACAGCTTTTCTTAGAAGAGAACTATCTTTTTTTCCCTGAAAGTTTAATCCTCATAAGAGGATTCCCATCCTGTCTTTGGCAGAGTCAAAAATCAAGCTTTTCACATGGCCCTTAGCGGGAAAAAAATTCTACACTGTTCCCATCTGTATGGTGGTGCTGGGCAGGAGCTCCTGGCACAAAGCTCCTCAGACCAAAGCCAGGCTTTGCTCCAGTTTAGTGCCCTTTCTTTCCACTTTTCCCCATTTCTTTGCTTGTTTTTGTGTTGGTTTTGGTGTGGGTTTTTGTTTGTTTGTTTGTTTAGTTTTTTTTTTTTAATTTTTTTTTTTATTCTTTCTGTTCTGGAGATTCCCCATGGCCTTTTAATGGCATATGGCTGCAAATTCAGCCTTTGGGGTGCTGCCCTGCTGACTGTGAGCTGCAAACATCTCACCAGGAGCTGGGGTCCATCTCCAGAGGGGCATCTTGACCTGGGCCAGGGTGGACAGATGTTCAAAGAACTTGGTTTTACTTCAGAGGATTAAAAAAGATCAAACCTCACACATCCCTGTCTTGGAAGGAGCAATCCCACCAAGCCTGGCTTAAAGTTTTATTGTGTGGATGAGGAATATAACTGCAAACTGGTGTGTTATCTAAGCAAGCCCAGGGGCACGCACAGCAAATAAAAAAGCCATTCATTCATTCACTCATTCATTCACTCATTCATTCATTCACTCACTCACTCACTGGCCTTTGCTGCCACTGAAGGAAGCTCCCAACAGTCTCCAGCACCCAGAGCTGTTTCACAGGAGCAGGGATAACCCTTCAGTGCTGGGTTAACCCTTCCTTTCACCAGGGAGAAGTGCTGATTCACAGAATCACCAGCTTGGGAGAGACCTCCAAAATCATCGGGCCCAACTCAGCCCTGACACCTCAACTAAACCCTGGCACCAGTGCCACATCCAGGCTTTCTTTAAACACATTCAAGGATGGTGACTCCACCCCCTCCCCGGGCAGGCCATCCCAGGAATTTATCACTGTTTCCATTAAAAACTTTTCCCTGATATCCAACCTGTGTTTCCCTTGGTGCAGCTTGAGGCTGTGTCCTGCTGTTCTNAAGAATTCCATGTGGATTCTCCTCCAAACAGCTCCATTGTCTCCATGACCTCAAGTCCAGCTGCTGGAACATCCCTGGGCAGAGCTGCCCTCTGTCTGTACCAGTGAAACCAGCACCTCCCATTCCCACGTGGCTCTGGGGTCTGGCCCAGCTCTCCCTGTCCCCAGGCAAGCAGGAATCCATGAGATAAATCTGTTGGAAAATAGCAAACTGACAAGATCATGTGGAGCCTGTGCTCATCGAGGTGTTCATTAAGCCAGCAGCCCCGCTGATGTCAATGAAGTGTCTTGGAATGACAAATAAAACTCATCAGGGCCTCCACTGTGAAGTCATCTGGCAGAAAATAATTGGGGAGGGACAAGAGAGGAGAAGGGGAGGAGAACAGCAACTTGCAATTGGATGGATTTTATTTTCCCTTGGATTAAAAGCCTCCTTTCTTTCAAGGGGCTCTGTATCACCTTTTCACCCCAAATAAGCCCCTTTTCCAGAGGACATGAGGGTGCTGGGCAGCCAGGGAGGAAACACCCAGGGGGACAGTGCAGTGACAACCTGGGCACTTCCCCGAGGCTGAGCAGAACCAGCTGGCCCCAGCTCTGCCCTCCCACCGCCCCCGGCTTTGCCCCTCACAGCCAAAGTCCCAAACAGCTCCAGCTGAGGGAAACAGTGGGTGTAAAGCCTAACCCGGGGAAAGGTAAAGGGGACAGAATGGTACACGGTGTTCTGTGAGCCCTGCCTGGCCTCTGCAGCTTTCAAACTCTTCTGTGGCAGCGGATCTGCCTTAAAAGCCGTTTGCAAAGCATCTGCTGCCCTGGAGCCTCCAGGAAGGACAAACAGAGCAGGCTTGAGCCACTCCAGGGCTTGGAGCCACTCAGTAAAAATAAACTGAAGCACCACTCAAGCCTCCATTGAACGGAAACTGTTCTTGGAAATGAGTGGAGCAAACAAAAGTGCGTGTTCATTTGTGAAGGACAGAGCAGGGAGGCTCTTCCAGAGGGAAGTGTTCAGACCCCAGGCTTTGTGGTGGCTCCTGTGAAGTCACCTCACTGCTCTAAGGTCTGGACGTCTGTAGGATATTTTTGGATGTGGTAGTGGGGGCATGGCCCACCCTGTGACACTGGAAGGGCCATCAGGGGCTGTGGGGACAGGCTGCTTGTCCCCCTGAGCAGGCAGGTCACAGCACGGCCTTAGAGCAGCTCCAAGGATCAGCCAGACCCCTGAGTGCTGGGGAGAGCTGGGCTCCATCCCAAATCCACCCTAAAATGGGGTTCTGGGACAAGCAGCAGAGGCTGGTGGCTTTCTGCATGGGATGGGACAATGTTCTGACCCTGTGGGGTGGAGCAAAGCCAGCCCATCCTCACCCCAAAGTGTCCTGCCTTGCCTTCCTGACCTGCACAGTGCCCAGCCAGCCCCCCAGCCACCTGCCACCCTCCCACACAAGATTTTTATAAAATATTTGGCATAAAGGATTTTTTAAAGGCTCCATTGATGCCTTTTGGGGCTACCTAAAAACAGAGGCCAGACAAAATCAAGGGAATAAAAGCAGTTTATTGAAGGGTCGCCAGGAACATTTAGGGCAGATGAAGCCCACCCAAAAGGGACAATGGTCACGGGTTTCACACTTTGATCAGTTTGGTCCATTTGCAGATTGGGGTTCATCTTCCAGTTACAGCTTCAGGTGATGAAGTCATTGACCCCAGGTTTGCTGCCCCCAACTCACTTTTGTTTCCATCCCTCGGGGCCTGAGGCAGTGAGGTGTCCTTGATTCCCAGGCCTGCAGAGGAATTGTTGTGTCTGACCCACATGGGGAAGCAGCAGCTGACCCTGTGTGTGGAGATTGGGGTTATACACTAAAGAACTGCAGGGTTACAAACAGATGAAAATAGAAAAGCTGAAATCCTGAGGCATCACCCAAACTGCTCTCATCCCCCCTGCAGTGCTGCTGAACCTCTCCCATCTCCTGAGCTCACCCAGCCGCCTCCAAACTGCTTCAAACCCAGGTGACAAGTGGCAGGAGCAGGGAACAAACCTTTCCCACGGCAGAAACCCTCCCTGCCGTGTGCTCTGCTCAGACAGCACCTGTGGTGGGTGCAGGAGCTGCCGGGATCTCCCTGGACACCCGAACCACCCTGGGGTACCTCCCCAGCAGCAGCAATTTGTTAATTACGTATGGCAATGTAAATATGATCAGCCGATCAGCCGCAAATGTGTGGCAGGTCAGAGCTTCGGGGCTGCCTCAGAATTCCTTTAAGGTTGCTAGCAGAGCAAAGGGATTGATTAATTAGCTGGCAGAGCATCTGTGACTTCCCCCTTTTGTGGCGCTATCTGTTGGAATATCAACAGAGTTAACCCAGGGAGTAAATATGGGAGATGCCACACATACCACGGACAGCCGGCCCAGGTTTTGGCCAGCAAAACAAACACTTCAGGTCGGATAAAAAAAAATAAAAAATAAATGTCCTGTTTGGAGATTTGGCTGAGCTCTAATTAAATGCAGGAAAAGCAAAAAAAAAAAACCAAAAAAAAAAACAAAAAACAAAAACACAAAAAAACAACCAAACCCCCAGAGCTGCCGCCTCCTCCCTCCCTCCACTGCTCACAACAACAGTTTGGGGCTGGGGAGCTTTGGGGAAGATCTGGGAGGTCTGAGGCCGAGTGTGCAGTACCAGGAGCTGCAGCCAGATTCTCAGTCATGCTCAGCCTCCTTCTTTTGTGGAAAAAGAGATCAAATCTCCAAATTCTTGTTCTGCACGGCAGCTTTGCCCTGGTGCAGCAGGAGAAGGCCCCAGCCTCTGGTGGTGATGCCAGGAAAGGTCTTTTCCTGCACCCTCCCTTCAGCCAAATGACATTTATTGGTGGGGCTGTGCCTGCATGGCACAGCAGCAGCTCCTGTAAATGAAGACATCTGCTCAGAGGAAGCTTTTTAATTCTCCCTCAGCGGCAGCAGCAGCAGAGGGACGGCACAAGGAAGAACTTCAAACACTGGGGAAACACAGTCAACCTATAAACAGGAACTCAAAAAAAAAAATAATAAAAAAAGAGAAATCCTCAATCCCAAGGCATGTCCTGCCCTTAATCACCACACGCTCAGCTGCCACCACGCTGCTGCCTTTTCCTGGCTGGAGGCACCGGAGCTTGGAGGACTCTCAGGTGGACTCTCGGGGAGCTCTTGGCACCACCAGCACCTCAAGCACCTCTGTAGGCAAAAAAAAAAAAAAAATGTCTTTGACCTCACACTCAATGCCGGGGAAAATTTCCTTTTTGTTTTGTTTTGTTTTGTTTTGTTTTGCCACCAGAGTTGTTCTGTTCGTCTGTGGTTGTTCCATGCCAGGCTGTGCAGGGAAAGTTGGGATGAGCCAGTGTTTGCTCCCAGTGCCATCACAGGGGGATGAACCCCTCCTGTACATTTCCTTTTTGCCCTAAAACCCCATTTTTTGGCCTTGGGCGTGGCAGTGCATGGCAGTGGCTGCCCGTGCCCTCCGCTGGTTGGAATCCTCGGAGGGAATCTCTGCAGTGAACATTTTAGGAACAAATGGCATCCAGTTAGCCCTGGGAGAGGGATTTAGAGGAGCTGGGTGCACTCCTGATGGGAAGATGCAAATCAACAAACCCCACAGACACTTTTTGGAGCCTTCAGCAGGTTTGCAGCTCCACACAAACCCTGAGGACACGTTTTTGGAGCAGTTTAGGAGTCAGGCAGCTCCACACAAACCCTGTGGACACCTTTTGAGGAATTTAGGAGCTGGGCAGCTTCACACAAACCCTGTGGGCACCTTTTGAGGAATTCAGGAATTGAGCAGCTCCATAGAAACCCCCTGGACCTTTTTGGAGCAGTTTAGGGGCTGGGCAGCTCCCAGAGTGGCTGTGGGAGGCGGTGGGGTGGCAGTGGCAGGACGAGGCTGGCACAGGAGCCCAGGCACTGACTCATGGGCACCGAGCTGTGCCAGCTCCCGGTGACTTCAGCGCCTGAGAGAGTTCTTGGTGTTTCTCCCTCTTCCCTTTCAGCACAGGAATCGTTACTCATTCCCTAGACAATGCCAGGTGGGTTTTATTGTGGAACGGGCAATGACACGGAGCGCCCGGGCATGGGAATGCAGGGGATGGAGACTCTGGGTTTCCGACACGACTCCAAAACACAACAATCACAGATATTAGGATGCTGGCACCAGGAGCAGCTTTGGAGGATAATTATGTACTATGATCTAAGTTTTGGGATCTGTGCTCCTTGCCAAATCTCTGCAGCTTTCCTGTCTCCCTCGAGAGCAGCTCGAGCTGCAGGTCTCTTAACTCCCTCATCTCCTGGCTCATTCTCCCTTTTTTTCCTCTTTTTTCCCCATCTTTTTAAAAAAGTCTTATGGCAGAGCCTCTATCTCAAGCTGGAAGATTTTAGTCTGTTTTTTAAGGTCCTTATCCCTATAGCCCATGGGGAAAAAAATGAATTAAACTGGGACAGATTTGGCATCTTTCAAACTTCATGCATTTTTAACCCCAGATGTTGATGCTCCTGCAGATTTAGTAGCTGATGCCAGGTCAGGGATCTGTGGATGTACACCAAAAACCTCCCTGCAACTTTGTCACAGGGTGAAGAGGGATAAATGGTTGAGGATCCCATTTTTCTGGGTCTTTGGAAGAAAAGAACAAATGTACAAGTCAAGAACTGCAGCACCCTGGTGTTCCCTGTGAATGTCTTCAGGCACGTGGAGAGCTGGAGAGGGCACAATGAAGCCACACTTCCCCTCCTTCTGGGACCCCTCATGTTAAGGCTCCAGGCCTGTCCCCAAGGGTGGCTGCTGCCTTTCCCCCTGGTTTATTTGTGCAAATAACTCAGCAAACACTGAGCCAGAGCTGGAGAGCAGGGCAAGTGTTTCTGTGTGTCCCTGCCCAGGCTGTGCTCACAGCCAGTCACTCCTGCCCTTCCAGCTGAAATTGCTTCGGATATTATCTCTGCTGTGATTCACCCTGAGCACGCAATGGAATTCTTCTGAAGGGCTGCTTTAGTCTCTGTGACTAAGCTGGTGCTGAGTTTACCCACGTTGGTGAGCCCTGGCAGTGCAGGGCTGGCTGTTGTCACTCTCTGTGACATCACTGGGGACAGGCAGTGATGCTCAGGAACACTGAGAGCCTGCACACCTGAGCCCAAAGGAAAATAAAACCTAAAACTGGAATTTGTAGGTTTCCTCCTGGGCTGGCATTGCTGTAACTTCAATTTTCAATCTAAAATCTGTAGGGTGACCACGTTTGGGGGTCCCTCATCCCTGGCAGTGTCCAAGGCCAGGCTGGATGAGCTTTGAAGCACCCTGGTGTCAGTCTGTTTTTTTAAAGTTTTTCTAAAGTTCTTCTAAGTCTTCTGATGTTTACGTTTTGCAATGGAGTTTCTCACACACTTTTCATGTCAATAATGATTGTTTTTCACTCCTTTCTGGAGAAGGAGAGAATTGATGCACTGTTGGTTTGACCAGTATGGCTGGAGAGGACAATTTCATCCTCCAATCCATGGCCATTGTTGGAATTCTATAAATCTCAAGGTCTGTAAATAAAGTGCCCCTTTTCTGCCTTGGACATCTCAGCTTGTGAGTCTCGTTCATTTATGTCATGCTGCGACACCCTGGGATGGTGGAAGGTGTCCCTGCCCATGGGTGGAATGGGATGGGCTTTAAGATCCCTTCCAACCCAAACCATTCCATGATTCCATGATTTGGGGGATCACTTTTGGCACTAATGACTGCCAATGTCTGATGGATCAGAAACAGTTTGTGAATCCCCAAGTATCCACAAGCAAGAGGAAGAGTGCTGAAGGCATGGGGATCTCCAGGCAGTCACTGAAAACTTCAACCACACAAACAGCTCAGCCTCATCTCTCCAAAAGGGCAGGGGAGGACAGTGTGAAGAAACTTTTTGAAAGTGCAGTTTGATTTGGGATATTTAAATTTGGGATACTTTTTGTCTAAAATTACTCCATTTCTAGCAACAACAATCCCCTTACAGGTCCCTCTATCCCCTTACAGTTCAGCAGAAGCTTTTCCAGAGCAGCTGCTTTGTCCCAGCCCCATCAGCAGCCTCAGCCCTTTGCTCGGGGGCACTGTGGAGTGAAAATGAACCAGCACTGAGACAGCACCCGAGTTAATTCGTCCTCATTTCCTGATAAAACAAACCAGCCCCCTCAGGCTTTCTCCTAGGAAGCAAAGGAATCATTCAAACACCACATTTTTAATTCCCTAGAGAGCAGGCAGCCAGAAATCAGTTCTCCCTTGTTTTCCTGAGTAGGAACTCAGCAGGGCTTTGATGTGGGGACACATTTTGATGGCAGTGCTGACAGACAGGCCCCCGAGGGCTCGGGAGCAGGGTCTGAGCTCCCACAAACACCCCCACACCCCCACCAGGACACTCAGTGCTCCCAGTCACAACCGGGCTCCCACTGGGATGGGCTCCCTTAGGCACCGGCTCCAGCTGCTCCCACACAAACCACGTGCAAGGATCACATTTTTATTTTTATTTTTTATTTTTTTAATTCCCTTTTGTTCCTGTTTTGGCTGCAGATGAAAACCCAGAGTGTCAATGAGCAGGCCCCTCGGCTCCAAGGCCTGGTGGATGCTCGGGGAAAGGTTTGATCTGAACTTCTGAGGAGAATCAGGTGAGTGTTGCAGCCCAGGAGCCCCTAGAAAGGGGATTTTCAAAACTTGTGATCCCGCAGTCCATCCCAGAAAATGTCCCACACTGCTCTCCAGAGACATTCAGAGCACAGAGAAAGGAGCTCTGGCTTTTTTCTTTTCTGGATCCTGGAGGCTGAGCAGACCCTGGGGTGGTTAACACAGTGCCACTCTCCTGCCAGCCCTGCTGATAATCCCCTTCTCAGAGTCATCATCCAGCTCAAGATACTCCAACTGGGAAGATTTTTTTTCCTCTTGGAGTTTCAGGAACTCCTCCTCACAGCCCTGACTCCTGGTCACCCACACCACACAAACTGCTCATGACCCAGGCCTCAAAACTCTGTAAAAACACAAAAATCAGGTAAAGACACCTGAAGAGACTCTTCACAGACTATTATTAAAAATGGGGTTTATACCTGAGCTGGAACCCCCCAGACTTTCAGTTTCAAACATCCTCTCCCCACCCCAAGCTGGTGCTTGACCAGTGATGGTTTCTGTTGACACCAGATGGTTTTCATCAAAGTCACTATTTTTATTCTGAAATAATAACATCAGCAATTGTGAATGAATTAAGTTGTCTCAGCTCTCACTTTCCCACCAATTATAGTGAATTATGAACAACCCTTGAATAAGAGAATCTCCCTTCTCAGTTATTGCTGCTCAAAGATATATTTGCCTGGTGGCCAGCTCTGTGTTATTTGACTGATTTATAGGCCCATAACTTATGGAATTAGAGGTGATCTTTTTTTCAGAGCTTTAACTCAAAGTGGTTACTTTTTTTTATTTTTTCTTTGAAATCATGTGGAAAATGAATATGATAGATTTTCCCTCCATATATTTTCAGCCCTCTAATAACAAGCTGAACTTCACTTGCAGCTTTCCAGCTTCACCCTCACCCCCCATTAACTCTGGAACTCATCATTCCAAACACACTCAAGCTGAAATGGGCTTTAGGTTGTCTAAAACATTGATCAACCTTTAACCCTGTAAAAAGCCACTAAGAAACTCAGGAATCTCTTAATAATTTAGGAATATGGTGACTTTTTTGTGGTTTCTTTTTTCCATTAGAAGTCAAACCTGTAGAAGATTTTATGTGGGGAAGATTTCAGAGTGTTAGCAGCAGAAACAATCTTGCAGTGAGTGCAGCACTGCTGTTGCCAACATATATTTGGTCAAACTTAGGACACAAAAAAAACCCCTCTAAAAAATTTCCTATTTGAGCAGAGCTGACATGGTCCTTAAATGATGGAAAATTTTAGGACTCTTCTTTGTTATGACACTGCTCTGTCTGACCTGGAGGTGGAATGTTGGAGTCAGAACTCTTCCTCCTGTGAAACATCCCCTGGGTTCTCATCAGCCCCATCAAAATTTATGGGGTCTCTATGGCTGAGTTGGGTTTGGAGGATGAATTTAGCAGGACAAAGATGCCAACTCCCCATTGTAGTCACTGCCTGTCGTGTTTGGGTTTTCTGAAGTCCTTTCCCAGGGACGAAAACTGGTAAAATGGACATGTTTTTCTAAACTATCTTGTTTTTCACATTCCTCTACTAAGGAGGGACTTTGCGTGTTTACCCTTGGTGTGACCAATGGTCAAAGGATCCCACCTCTCAGGTGGGCACATTGTAAAAAGGTATAAAAACAGGTTTCAAGAATACATCGCCCCTTCTTGGGAGCATCACCCTTCTGAACAAGACTCGTGTCTTTCTTTGTGTCCAACAGTGGCACCCATCACTTACCTGAACCTGAGGCAGCCTCTCAGATGTCCCCAGAACGAATCTGTGCTTGGAACTGTTGATGAGATTAAAAAAGAGAGGTGTCCCTGTACTTCAGGAGTAATTCTGGGATTAAAAATCCACGAGATTTAGAGATTTTAAAAATGTTCACTAAAGGAAACAGGGCCTTTGATTTCTTTTTCTAAAACTACTGGAGAATCTGGATATTTGAAATTTTGCTGCTGTTGGACTGGGCTTCAGTTGAATTATAATTTCTCCTAAGTTATTTTTTCTGGTGATATCTAATCAAGTGAAAGCTGACAGTAAAGAACCTCTGCCTGGCCCACCTGAAACCAATGTCATGGGATTTCTCCATCCCCTGTGTGCTGGCTGCCCAAATGCCTCAGTGTCAGAGGAAACAGGGAAAGTTTTGTTCTGAAATAACAATAAACAAATAAATAAACAAAAATTAATAGGCCAGGCTTGCAGAAACGCCTCCAGACAAGCTGGGCCAGTTGGGATTAGCTCAGTCTCCCAGGACATGAGGCATCAGCAGTATTTTCCTTGGGATAAGTACAAGAGAAATTGGCTCTGCCTGTTCCTCCAGTACCTGAACTTCCAGTGAGGATTTTTTGAAATCATGCTGTGAAACAGCAATTGATGCTGGAGCCCTTCAAAGTGGTTATGAAAAATCAGTGACACTTCCCCTCTGTCCTTCCCTGTCTCCTGTTCTCTGGGTTGCATTTTCTTTGACCCTAAAGTCACCTCTTTGATCTGATGGATGCCCCATCACAAAACCACGGAATATCCTGGGCTGGAAGGGATCCACAGGAATCATCAGTGGATGTTCACTCTTGCCATTGTGTTCCCACCTTCTGAAGGCATCAAGCACAATCTGTGTGAAGGTCACAAGGTGCTGGAGAGCCTGGAGGACCCACATCCCACAGGGGCAGGACAGGCTCTGCTCCTCAGGGAGCTCCTGTGTCTGTCCATGGGCTGGGTCCTGTGCTTGGGGGTCAAGTCCATGGACAGCAAAGAGCTGGGCTTGCAGAGGAGCCATCCAACCTCCATCAGCTCACCAGGATGGGTGGCAGCAGCCTCTGGAGGTGCCCACCCCTCTGCGTGGCCTGTGGTGGCAGAGGAGTGACACCCTCTGCACTGCCCAGCGGTGACACAGCCCTCTGAGACCTGCTCCTGCTGAGTTCTCCCCACCCTTCCCCACCAGGAGCACCAACACCTGAGGGAGCACCACACAGGAGGGAACGGTAGCCGTGGCCAGAGAGGTGTCCCAAGCCCAGCCATGGTGGCACTGCCACCCCCAGCTCTCCACACAATCACAGCGGCTCCGGGCTGGGTGCCAGGGAGCCTCTTTGCCTCTCCCCCACTGGCATTCTCCCTCTATCTGCAGATGGTTATGGCAAAGCTCAAGGTGCCCTGGCTCCTGGAGAACCTCCTGCAGCCATCCCAGCGGGAGGTGGAGGTGGAGGTGCTGGGAGGGAGTGCTGGGATTGTTCATCTCCTAGCCAGAGGTGCTGTGCTCTGTGCAATGGCCCAGGAAGCACAGGCTGATGTCATGAACGGCTGCTCAGCAGCCAGAACTCCAGCCCTGCTGTGAGAGGAGGAAGGGAACGAGGCACTGGAGAGCCCAGTCTCTTTGGTGCTGATTTTAGGCCCGTTTGCTGGCACGGGGAGCTGCCCCATCCCCTCAGCTCTGGTGCTGTGCCACAGAGGCAACTTTGCAGAACATCAGTGGCTCAAAGAGCACTTTGTGTGCTGGGAGTGAGGGGGACAATGCTGGGTCCCTCAGATTTGTGGGGTTTGAGCTGAGTTATGCAAACAAAGTTGCTTCAACTGCAGAGTTATTTACAGGTTGGCTCGTGCAAGCCATAGTGACAGATTTAAATGAATTAATTTTTCTGACTTTCATTCGCTGTCATCCCCTGCTGCTTCCCCTCCAGCTATTGCATGTAATTACAGGAAATCTCCGTCTATCACATCTTCAAAAAGGCACAATGAAAAGCAATAGCAGAGATATCCACTTCTTCTTGCTTTCATGTTTGTTTTGGAGGGGATGAAAAGGGTGTGGTGGAGTTTTTCCTTGCAGCACCTCCGAGCTCTGCTCAGATCACCCAGTGCAGGCACCCCGAGCACTCCTCTCACTCAGCACAGACAAGACCTGGCAGCCCTGCAGCAATTACTTAGAGCTTTCTTGGCTTTCAGACTGCTTTTAATGATTATGGGAGACATCCACAGTAATCCATCCATCTAAAATGGGGGTTTTTTTGGTGTGGTTTTTTTTTTTTTTTTTTTTTTTTTTTTTTTTTTTTTTTTTTTTTTTTTTTTTTTTTTTTTTTTTTTTTTTTTTTTTTTTTTTTTTTTTNAGTGGTTGTGCTTTTAAACCTGGGTGTTTTCTTGCTCAGGGAGCAAAGTAGTTGTTGAGATTTGTGCTGTCACATCTAAAAGGCAAAACTCAAAAGCACAAACTTTATTTTGAACCCAGCATTAATTTAGGAGATGGAAAGACCTGGCTATACCTGCAAACAACCCCTAAACCAACCTGTTTGAGCTCAGAGCTTTGGTGAGCAAAGAAAGGGAACAAAAACCATCTGGAATTGGCTGTGATCAACCTAAAACCTCACCAAGAGCATCTTTTTCCCTACCAGAGGGTATAAAACTAGATTAGGAGAGAAGGGAATTAAGTAAAAACCATGGTGCTCATAGTTGGATAAAACAGGGAGAGAGAAAGGAAAGCTCTGCTGGTTCGGTTGCCCTCAGAGAAATAAGTGTTTTTTGGTTTGGTTTGTTTTTAATGGAAAAAAAAAAAAGAGAGAGAGAATTTTCCACTGGAACCTGGGCAGAAAGTCAGAATGAAATAGATGTAATTGAGGCACAGACCCAAACGAGGGATTACATTACTGATACGTTTTTTTCCTAAATGATTCTTCTTTTAATTTTATGGACTGTCAGGGAAACCTCTTAGATACATAAATACTGCTGGGAATTAAATTGGTCTGAGAAATGTGGGGTTTATCTTTTGACAGAGGCAAATCAAAGGATAAAGGCTGGATCTCTGATAGAAACAGAACAGAGTTTGTGCCAGGGAGGTTTTGCCTCTCTGACCCAGTGTGAGCAACTTGCAAACCCCACTGAATGTCAAGGCACTGGTGTGGATTTTTATAAAGGGAGCTTGATTTAAATCAAAGAGAGCCCAATTCTTCCTCCCTGATAGTGGGATCACTTCTGGACAGGATTCAGACAGACCCCACACCCCACCCGCCCCAGCCACCACTCTGACATCACCTTCCACTTTCGTGTCTTTTTACCACCACATAAATTGCATTGAAGCCCAGTGATATCACTGCTCCAAAATCCCCCTAATCCTCAAAGCAGATACAACCACAGGGGTTTAAACACCTCTGTTAATCCCTTATAGAGAATAATAAACCATTTGTTGGAGGAAACTTTATCTCCCAGACACCGACATGGACACGGCTGTGACATGAAACGCCAGGAGTGATCCAAGGGTTAAGCACAGGAAGTCAGAACTGAAAACTTGACTCAATTAAATCACAGATTTAGGCAATTTTCTGATCTGCAGATGAAGGCTGAGTTCCTGGCAGGTGATGTAAGTTGTGCCTTGCTGATGGACACGACTGCACAAGACACAGTTCAGGTATCCCAGAACGAGTTCCTGAACCATTTGGCTGATCCCCAGTGGAGAATTCTGCTTTTCCAAGAGGGTCATGAACATCATCAGCTCTCACATGGTCCCTCTCTCCTAAAATGGTCCCAGAAAATGGCCCCTCTCTCCTAAAAAACCCCTCAACTATGGATAAAAAGAAAGTTAAGTTTTACCTTATATCACCAGAAAAAAAGGAATATAAAAGACCCCCAAAACTGCAGCGACCAGAAGGCAGTGATATCTTTATGCTTCGTGGCAGAGGCACAGCCATTCTTCAAGAGCTTGGCTGAAGCTTTTTCTAGGCAGGAAAAGTCCTCAGGGATGGAAAAATCCCACATATCCACGTGTCTGTGGATAAATGACCTCACCTATGGCAATGCCTCTCCTCACCTGCTCGAGGGACTGGAGCTGAGAAGAGATGGAGCAGGACTGGAATGAGGGCACATTCCCTGCACCTCGTATTTCCCTCTTTTCAGCTGTTCCCTGCTGGTCACCAGATATAAACAGATTTTCCATAAATTATTATGATGATAATCCCAAGTCTATTTAGTCTCCTATTCTGAGAATTTTCAAACTGTAGCAGCACCACAAACAGTGGGGTCAGTAACTCAACCCATCCCTGAAACTGGCCGGTGTGGGAGTGACCTTGGACAGAGGTTTGGGGCAGGAAATTTTCCTTTTTCCATGAAGAAATTACCGGGGAAATTCAGGGAGGCAAACTGGAATCACACAAAGAGGACTCTGCCCAGCTGAGAGGGATGTGAAAGTCCTTTGCACACCTTGGGTTTGATTTTCAGATGCATTTTCTTAGAAAATCAGACTCAAGGGCAGCCAAGGCGTAGCCCCAGGTACCCAGGCTTCCCACAGGGTGCATCACTGAAGCCTGATGAGCCTTGTTGTTGGTCAAAAGGATCCTGGA
Source organism: Rhadina sibilatrix (assembly GCA_013400275.1). NCBI lineage: Eukaryota > Metazoa > Chordata > Aves > Passeriformes > Phylloscopidae > Rhadina > Rhadina sibilatrix. The sequence continues at coordinate 80,624 of VWYO01009072.1, forward strand.
AATATCCAAATGCTGGTCCAAACCCAGATGGAAATCTTAAATGAGGCAGCAGTGGAGGTGTTTGGAAAGTGAGGACATGCAGCCCTGAAATGAGATCCCACCACGGATGCTGCCCTTGCTGGGGCTTGTTTGTTCTGCAACACCTTCCTAGCCCTGGATGGTTCAATTTCCGTGGAGCTTTTCCTTTTTTTTTTTTTTTTTTTTTTT
>VWYO01009072.1:100589-117056 GCA_013400275.1 Rhadina sibilatrix
AAAAAAAAAAAAAAGAAGAAGAAAATAAAGAAAATAAAGAAAACAAGAGGTACTTTCCACTGTTCTCAAAAGAAAGTGATTTGGGAAAGGATGAATCAGAATGGAGCTCCAAATGGTTTTGTGTTCTGTGGACAGAGGAATGGACAGAGGGAAGCTCAGGGTGGAATGGACCTGAGGGAAAGAAAGCTCTGCCTCGTCCTCTGGTGCTACAACACCTCCAGAGAAACAGAAAATGGGTGTTTGCAGTGTTGGGTACTGAGTGTAGGGTTTCTCTGCTGTATCAGAGAACATGGGAATGCCATCCCCAGTCACGGAGCTGTTCTGTGCTTATCCCATCACCACCAGAAATGCAGCTCAAATCCCTGCCCACATCCCCTGCTGGCCTGGCCCTTCCCAGCCCTGCCTGACCTCAAGCTCCCTTCCACTAAAACCACTCTGTGTCTTGATTTTCCATTTTTTTTCCCCTATAGAGTTCTTAGATCTACATTTGTATCCAGCAGCCCTTTTACAGGAAAATATCTGATTTTATTCACTTAGGAGATTTGAGATGTGATCCCTATGTCCTGAATAACTCCTTAGTACTTGGATTTTTTTTCTTCTGGGCCATCTTCCTCCTCTGGATTCTACCTGAGTTGTGGCATCATTTAATCACAAAGATCTTCCCAAACCACACTGCAGAATTCCTCTTGGGGGATACTCAAATATTTCTACAAAGGGACCTCAGGAAAGATTTTGACCATGGGAATCCTAACCCCAAAATATCCTGAGAAAGTCCAAGATGAAGAAGCCAGAGAGAAAAAAACAGTGGTGGAGGTAAAAAAAAACCCAAACCCCAACAAAACCCCATCTTTCAGAAGCTGGTTCAAGTCATTGTTAGTACCCTGTCATTTGTTTGTATCCCAAATCCACAAAAGACATCAGAAAATGAAAAACAAAACCAAAAATGAAACCTAGCAATGTTATAAAAGAGTTTACAGCACAATAATTTTGTACTAAATTAAAGGAGTATTTACATCTGGAAAAATGTAGATGGAAATAGAGTATTCTTACCTTTTTTTTTTTTTTTCCTAGATTGGTTGGGGGATGATTTCTGGGTTCAGACATCAGCATTCAAAATAAAAGAAGCTCTGACCCGTTTGGCTGTGAAATGAGCAGGAGCAGGGGGTGCAATTCAACAGAGGAGGTCAGAAGAACTTTGTCCCTTTGCTGCTCCACAAACACCCCCAGTTCTGAATTCTGTGCAGATCCAGAGCAGGAAAACTCAGCTTCTCTTGGATTTTGTGGCCATGTGACCCCAAATTATCTTCTGAGAGGGATTTGGGGTCTAACCCCAACAAACAGTTCTGTCTCACAATTCTGCTCAATTCAGGCCATTATTTCCCAGCAAAGCAATGAGGGAGAGTGAGAGGGACCTGGATGTGAGAAGGAGCTGTGGAGAAACAAAGAAGGAAGATAAAGATATATTGTGATTAGGAGGGTCTTGTCAGCATTATAATATTTATTTATAATTTTTGGAATTTTATTAAAGAACCTGGAAATTATTCCTGGTTCAAGTCCATTAAAATTCATTTTAAACTACCAGAGGGCAGGTAGAGATGGGATACTGGGAAGGAATNAGCTGGAACAGAGGCTGGACAGAGCCAGAGAATAAAGTAGAGATTTATTAAAAGGCCTTTAGGGTGCACCTTGGGCACGACAAGAGCCTGGCCAGGGCTGCACCCAAGGGGGACCCAAAAGGGTCCCAAAATGGACAAAGGCTCACCAGGTCTGACACTTGGATCAGTTTGGGTCCATTTGCACCTTGGGGTTGAATTGTCCAATTGCAGCTGCAGGCTGGGAGGTCCCATCCTTCTTGTTCCTCCCTCCAGCCACCCTTGTTTGTGCTGTTGGGCTGAAAGTTGTCCTTGGTGTGCAGCAGGAGCAGGATTTGTTTTGTGTCCCTGCTGTGTGCAGAGCTGAGTGAGCCTGAATGTGAGGCTGAGAGCTGCACCCTGGGCAGCACAGAGCCTGAAACACAGGGAAGAGAAAACTGAAGGCATCGATGGAAGGGTCAGTCCCTGCTCCTTCTCACCGCAGATTAACGAGGAACAAAAGCCTTTGTTCCAGGCTGCCTCTGCTATCCAGAGCAGGGCCAGATAAGGGGAAAAAAGCCACTTCTGTGGCTGTTTTATGTCAAAAGTGCCTGGTTTGGCTTTTCAGTCTGGCTGGGCAATAACTCACTGCCACCCCTTATCACCCCTAATCAGCCTCGGATGGATCCACACGGCAAAAAGGAGCAGGAACAAAGTGTGCCAGGCTTTGGGATGAAAAAAGAGCCTTGTGGCTCAGAAAGCCATGGAAAACAAACCCAAAGCAGCCCTCAGAGCCAGGGGAACATAAAAAAATCCTCCTGAGATAAGCTCACATCCCCTCACAATGAGCTGGGCTCCTGGTGGGATCAGCTGGGGTGGAGCAGGGACAGCAGGACACGGAGNAAACTTGCTGAGAACTTTGCTTCTTGTTCCACCCTCAGTATCCCCTTGGGAAAAGCATCCTTTGTTTGCTGAAGAGAAAATCCCAGCAGAGCCTTCCTGCTGTCCTTTGGGATGTGCCCGGGGACACCAGGCACTGCCCTGGGCAGGCTGTGCTCAGCAGCTCCTCCTGCCACCCCATGGCAGAGGATCAGAGAGGACAAACCCCTTTGATGGTGATGCCTTGGGAGGCTGAGNGACACAGATTCATCCCTCCTGCCAGCCAGGGGAGGGAGCAGCACATTTCCCTCCCCTCTGACAATTTATCTTCCTCAACCTCCCCCCAGTTAAACTGCAAAAAAGTGTGAGGAATAAAGGAACACCAGGATAAGTCCCAGCCAAATTTCTCCAAGGATCTTCTCCCTGTGGGAACCTCCAGAGCTGGTTCCTGTTCCTACAGGACTTCCTTGACCATGGATAGTGGAAGTTTTCTGAGCTCTACAGCATCAACAATGGGCTTGGGAACTCATAGAACCTTGCATTTCCTCTCTTTTATTTGAAAGGACTTTCCTTTAAGAATCCTGCTATTTAATAGATGGCTTGTGATGTCAAACTCTTTAATAAGAGCTCTGCTTTTTCCTCTGCAGTTTTGTTTTTATTCTAAACAAGATTTTTTCAAATTTTTTTTCCTAAACAGATACAATTTTAAGGAGAAGAAAAAAAAGAGAAAAAAAAAAAAAAAAAAAAAAAAAAAAAAAAAAAAAAAAAAAAAAAAAAAAAAAAAAAAAACAAAAAAAAAAACATTTTTTTTTTNATGACCAGAAAAGACCTTATTTGTTATGGAAAAATTATAACAAAGATTTTCTGTGGTTTATTTTTCTCTTTGCTCTTCCTGTTGTTGGTAATAAAGGAATTTTTATTGTTCTTTGGTGGTAATCCTAGCTTTATGTTGAAAATCAGAAAGGATTTTTTTCCTTTCTTTTTATTTTTTTTTTTTTAATTTTTTATTTTCCTTCTCTGTTTTGGGTTTGGTTCTCTGGTTTGTAGCCTGGATGGAACTAAACCAAGCATTGAAAAATGTTGCCACACACGGTCAGGAATGGCTCAGCTCCTGAGCTGAGGATGCTGCTTCCCAAAACCCTTCCTCGCATCCAGTGACTGACAGGGAGTGAGGAGCATCTGCACATATTCCAGGATAAATGGAATATTCTGACCTGGCTTATGTAGCTGTAATTTCAGGGTAAATCCCAGAATTTGGGAGACTGAGGCCAGGTTTGTCCCCACTGAGACCATGAGTGAAGCATCCACTTCTACCTGGGAGGTGCCACCCAGGGATGGCTGAAAAATTTGCAGTGACCTCTGACAGACAGAACCAGCCCTTGTGAAGATTTATTTTGGAGGATTAGGCTGGATTCATTCTATTTTTTCCCCCCTTTTTTCTTCCCTCCTGGTGGTGGAAAGCAACAAATGGTTGGAATTTTTGTTTCTGCAAAACTGGAAAATTAAATTTGATTTTTAATATGAAAAGTACCAGCAGCCTGAAACGTTATAATTTCAGGACTGATTTAACTGATACTCTGCCTAAGTGCAATCATGTGCTGAGCACGAAAACCTTTGTTTTCATTCTCCCATAGAAGTTTGTTCTGCAAATATTTATGCAAAGTATGTCTAAACTTGGATCATTAAAAAAAAAAAAAAAAACAACAAAACAACAAAACCCCATCCTTAATTAATAAGAACATGACATAAACCAATGGCAAAATGAAGAGAAGCACAGCAAGGAAAAGTTTCTCCCCCTTGTCAAAAATGACAAAATTCCGGTGTGGAGAGTTGGATGTGCCTGTGCTGGGATGCCAGGGATGTCCCCAGGAGCCCTTCCCACACAGCACCCTTGAGGTTTTCCCAGCTCAGCCCTTCCTGGGGAGCTCCGAGTGGGAGCTGAGCAGCGAGGGAGACGGAGCAGAGCTCTGGAAAGTGCTTTTCCACTCTCCTTCCATGGTAATGCCGAGAGGAACCAACTGCCAACAGCGTCTCCTGATCGTAACCGAGTCCACAGCTCTTTGACATGATGGCTCTGGCAAGACTTGGAGAGACATCAGACCAATAAAACATCCTTAAATATCAGGTTTGGGAGTTAATTCATTTGGAGCCACGCTCCTCTGCCAGCAAGGGAACTTTCCTGCCGCGAGTGTTTGCCGACGTTTCAGACAGCGAGTGGAACAAGGCCGCGGGCCCGGCGAGGCTTCTGGAAGTTATCAATATCCAATTTGCCACTTGAGCCTTCTCACTCACCCTGCAAATGAGCTGTGCAAACACAGCCTTTGTGGTGGGGGAACGGCCGGGCCCAAAGCACCGTGTGAGCACAGAGCTCTGCTCCTGCCCCCAGAGCCCTGGGGAGCCGCGGGGCCTTCGCTGCCCCTCGCAGGCAGCCCCAGCCCCAGGAGTGGTGCAAATAATGCTTCCATTGAGGACTGAGAGCGTATTTTTCTTGGAGCATTCTTAACCTTTGGGATCTTTTCATGTTCTCTAGCCATTGTGTTTGCTTCTTCCTTGTTTTCTTACAGGGAAAGCCGAAAGCAACGCGAAATTAAAATCTTTTTTTAACAGCTTTCTCCTGTTCCCTTGGCAAAACAAATTTTTGAGCAGTTGGAACGATGCAGAGCCGTTTACTCCCTCCTCAAATAGTTCTCCTCTTCTTCCAAAAAATCCTGCTCGTTTTGGATCTGATCTGTTGCTTGTGTAAGGAGGGGACACCTCCAGGTCTGGAGAGATCTGTGCCTGCTGAAAGTTGTCATTGTGAAGTCAGGGACAAAGTTATTTATGCCAGGCTACTGAGTGCTGCTGGTTTGTTTTCCCGTGTTGCAGGACCCACTGGTGATCCAGGGTGCCAGAACTGGGAGCAGGATCTGGTGGAAGAACAGAAGGGGCTGATGCCTGGCCAGGCTGGGATGGGAGGGAGCCTGGAACCACAAATCTGTAAAATCTGGGAGGATTTGGGGTTTAGGAATTCGGCTTTGCCCATCCTGGGACAGAACATGACTGTGACCCTCCCAGGAGGGCTCTGCTGTCACCTCTGGCTCCCTCTGGCATCCACGGGTCACCTGGAAGTGCTGGAGGTTTTCGGGTTCCAGCCTTGGACTCGTGACCCACCTCAACCTAAGTCAGCATCCAAGGAGACCCTGTCCTCTGCAGAACCACCTGAGATGACCCCAAATCTTCATTCCTGCAGTGTGACACCCCTGCTCATTTTCCTCAATGAGTGTGTTTTCTCCCAGGACAGACACATAAATCACACCAGCTGCAACCCAAGCAAGCCCATGACAAATAAGGTATTTTTAAAGGTTAGTTGTTGTTCTTTTTAATCAAAGAAAAGCAAGGGGATGGGGTTGGACATTTATGATGTGCAAAAGAGGTTGTAACCACAGAAAAATTTGCCTCCAAAAGCCAAATATTATTCATTTTGGTGGAATGTGCTGTTAAAATAGCTCAGCCTTTAAGGAAGAGGCAGACTTATGTAAACCAGTGAGTTTACTTTCTTCTGAACACACAGCCTTACAAAAATCCCATCTGTGTGTGCGTGGGGTGTCTTCCTATGGACTTACACATGTCACTTGATCAGCTGTGCCCCTCAGGAGACTTAGGGAGCACATTTTAGGAGAGAGAAGCACAGAGAAAGGTGATGTTTCCATTCATGACATGTTCCTGGGGCCATTGAGCAGCATTAACAAATGCCAGTGCTTTAGCAGGAGTCAATAATTCACTCATGCAGCTTCCTGGTCCACCACTGACTTCCTTTCAGAAAGGCACAATCAGGCTGAAAATCCATCCCCAGCCTTCTGCTGGAGCTGGGAAACACCTGCCCTGAGCAGTCCATCCAAAAGTAAAGTCTATTGAAGAGGGTAATTAAAATATTGCCACGTCTTCAAATTTAAGCAGAGCTCCTTTAATCAACAACAAACTCTGAAGCTTCCTGTGGAAGTTCAACAGGCAGGGCACTGAGGAGCTCAGTTCTTTTTGTGCTGAGATTTTCAGCTTTCTAGGGGTCCTTCATGGGATTAAGGACAGGTTTGCATGGATTCACCTTTCAAATTTCTCTGCCATTGGTTCCACCTGCATTTTGCTCCCTGAACAGGCAGGATCTTATTTCATGGACCCCCAAAACTCGTTCTGCCATTTATTCATACCCACAGAGGTGGATGCTGCTGTTCCCTTCCCTTCTGCTGCCCATTTTCCCTCCCCAGCCTCAAGATCATCCAAACTGGATGCCCCACCCTGTCCACCAACCTGTTCAATAGAGGTTGATGTTGCTTTGCCTGGAACTAATTGTGATTTTTTCCATAATGTTACTTAATAACTTCTATTTAATAAATGCTATTTAATAACTTCTATTTAATAACTGCTACGGGAGCCAGCAAGGGAGTGATTGTGTGCTGGGACTTTAATTACTGTCCACGAACCCTGTGTGTGGCTCTCAGGGCTCTAAACCACACAGATTGTGTTTCCAAACACTGTGGGATCTTCCTTTGCTCCTTTCAGTTCTCCACACTGTTGGAAAAAAGGGACTGATCCTTAAAAGAGAGTCCTGGAGGCCAACCCAGGCACGTGAGGAAGGAGACAAGAAGCAAAGGTCAGCGCTGATTTACCAAGTGCAAAGTGGGATGAGCAACCTGCTGCTCTCTGTGATTAAATGGCTCTGCAGAAAAGGGCAGAGAGATAAATTACAGTCCTCCTTCTTGTCTGTGTGTGGAAACGTGGAACGCTGCTGAAAACCCATTCTCCTTCTGAACCAAGCTCTCAGGGAAATAGATAAACTTCAGTTTAGATTTCTTTCACAGCTGGAATCCCACAAAACACTTCAGGTGTCTGGGCATGCTGCTCCGAGGGGGATCCTCCTTGTCTTTCCTTCAGCCAAATCTGCTTTTTGTGCTCCTCTGTTTTCCAGAATAAAGCTCACTTTCATAGAATGCTGGAATGTTTTGGGTGGGAAGGGACCTTAAATACCATCTGATTCCACCCCAGCCATGGCAGGGACACCTTCCACTACCCCAAGGTGCTCCAAGCTCTGTCCAACCTGGCCTGGGACACTGCCAGGGATGGGTTTATATTTTTTTTCAGGACAGTTCCTGTGCAGATGGAGAAGTCCCCCATTCCCATAACTAAGGTCAGGATGATGAGCTCCCCTGGACAAGGATGCCCTCAGAAATGGTTTTGCTGCTGTTCCACCCTGCAGCCAGGAAACTGCACTTGGAAAAACCAGCGAGGGCAACAGGCAGATCAAACATTCCTGTTTCTGTTTTTCCTCCTTTCATTTTCATCTCGTGTAGCTGTAGAGGGGGGAGGGAAAGCCTGAAAATGTGATCATTTAGCTGAATGTGTAATTTGAAAGAGTTTAGAAACATTTGAAATAGAGGACAAACTACTCAGGGTGATTTTTGTGTACTTCGTGTTGTTAATTTTCATACTTCAGCTTTTCTTCTCCCACCGCTTTCTGTCCCCATCAATTGGATTTATTTTTTTTTTAAATCCTGCTTAATTTTTGCTGGGAGTGGATGAAAAGCTGTGGCTGCTTTTCTTGGCCTCAGGAAAAGTTCTATGTGTGCAGTAAAACTATTCCCTGCTATTATCACCCCGGGAGTCAGACACATAAAACCCCATTTTATCCGTGGGATAAAGGAGAACCGGAAACGCTTCTGACTCAGGAAAATTGGTGAAAAATGCTAAATTCAAGAGGTGATCTTCACTGGTGGAAGTGGAAGCAGAGTGCGCCTGAGTTGATTTGTATCCCTTCAGGTTTTCACCTACAGCAAAAAGGGAAAAACATGAAATACTCAATATTGTCCATGGGGAAAAGGAAGGAAGGAAGGAAGGAAGGAAGGAAGGAAGGAAGGAAGGAAGGAAGGAAGGAAGGAAGGAAGGAAGGAAAAGAAAGAAAGAAAGAAAGAAAGAAAGAAAGAAAGAAAGAAAGAAAGAAAGAAAGAAAGAAAGAAAGAAAGGCCTTTCTCACTGTGAGATCCAGTTTTGAAAGAGAAAGTGTGTAAAGAACAGAAGTTCAGGGTTTAAAAGATGACAGAAAGGAAAAAAAGAAGAGAAATAACCCAGCACAGGTGAGGCAGGTTAATTTTATTATTGACCTCATGATTACATTGTCCTGAAGTACGGAGTCAAAAAGAGTTTTCAAGGAGTTTTTCAAGATCCAAAAAAAGAAAGGTAAAACCGACAATAATTGTTACATTTAAGATGAGCAAAACTCTCATTGAAAGGGGACTTCTCAAGAAGTCACAGAGAAGTGCTGTGGAAAATGATACTCATCCTGTTCCACAGAGGTTGGCAGAAATAGACCACTCATTAGTGACAAGAAGCCATTAATTGGCTGAATTTAGAGCTCTCCACCCCCCACGGTATTTAGGGGGCAGGATGGAGTTATCTTTCATTCTTTGGTGGGATCTGTGTGACACTCACTCCACTGCTGAGCCCTCACTGCTCTGTGCTCATGCACACACTCATTGACCTCACCTGAAATGATCCCAGGGACAGAAATCAGGGCTCCTGGAGGTGTCCCAGATTCCTGGGCTGGGTTCTGCAGGGAAGAACCTTCCCAGGGATCAGTTGTGTTTCCCACTTAGATTGTGCAGCTCCTCTGCTGTTTGCTGACAGTTTGATGCAGTTTGATGATGGGGGAAAAGGGCTTTGATAAATATTAAACCCTGCCATTCCCTCATTTCCTGCATTTTCCCAAACAAATTCCACAGAAAAGTCATATAGGAAACCAGAACAAAAGAGAACCCACTGACTGATTTTTTCCCCCCTTTTCTTAATATGGAATGCAGGGATAAAATTTCTTCATTGAGGAATACATGCTAGTGAAAAGAACAGAGGGATAAAAGAAAAAAATTGCACCAAACCTAACAATGTCTAAACCATTTTTTTCTGGGGAAAAAAATTCCTATCTTTAAGCTCTCCTGTGCCAGTGCCAGTAAAGATACTTCAAATAAAGTAAATGAAACCACTGTTCATACCAGAGTTCAATCAATAAATCAATCAATTATTGATTATTTCCATTCTTTTAGCTGCACCCAGTGATGATGTTTCTTCAAACAGCAGAATATTTTGATGTTCATTTACAGGCAACTTGGAAAGTATGGCAGTAGGATAAAGAAAGGAATAAAATCATAGAATCATAGAATTGTAGAGCTGTGGAATGGTTTGGGTAGGAAGGGACCTCAAAGCTCATCCAGTGCCACCCCTGCCATAGCAGGGACACCTCCCACTGTCCCAGGCTGCTCCAGCCCCAGTGTCCAGCCTGGCCTTGGGCACTGCCAGGGCTCCAGGGGCAGCCACAGCTGCTCTGGGCACCCTGTGCCACCCTGCCCACCCTTCCAGGGAAGATTTTCCTCCCAGTGTTTAATTTAAACCCACTCTCTGTCAGTGTGAAGCCATTCTCCCTTGTCCTGTCATCCCATGGTCTTGTAAATGCTCCCTCTCCATCCTTTCTGCTCTCTTCAGGCAAGGCCACAATGAGGTCACCCCAAAGCTTCTCTTTTCCAGGCTGAGCAACCCCAATTGTCTCAGCCTTTCCTCACAGGAGCAGAGTTCCACATCCCAAATCAAAGGGTGACTCTTCTCTGGACTCTCTCCAACAGACCAGAGCTGATCTTCAAAATTCTCCAACAAAACTCCAAACCCGAGGTTTAAATTGGCACTCGTGGAACCACAGAATGACAGAATTGGGACCTTAAAACTCATCTCACCCAGCCCCAGCCATGGGCAGGGACACCTTCCATCAGACCTGCTGCTGATATCAAACCCATATCAAGCTATTTTTCATCTCGAGTTCACCTCAGGCCCCAGAAGTGCCAGAGGATGATGTTCAAAGCTGTGCCCTCACTCTGGTGCTCATGTCAGTAGATTTTTATGGTGGCACTCGAGAGTGACTCAGCCACCCTCAGATATCAAAGTCAGTTTTTTGGTGGATGTGTTCTGCTCCCTCCCCTGATGAACTCTTCACCCCCAGCCCCAGCCAACCACAACACTGTGGGATTTGGTGCAGCACACAAATCACAACCCCAGAGCAGCGCTGCTGGGGAGGGTAACAAACACAGGTCCCTTGGTAGGAAAATGAAGGCTTTGTCATGTCTTGGTCTAGGGTTGTACAGGATCTCCATCCAGGTGGAAACTGTTCCATGGAAATCGTTAGAAAATACCAACTTTCCATGTGGTAATTTCCTGAGAAAAGTGTGGCTGAAATGTGTCTGAAGTTCAAGAGAACAAACACGAGCAGCAAAATAAAGGCACCCACCCAAAAACCAGGGGAGCCAAAATGCAGGGCAGTCAAAAATGCCATATTTAGACTCTTGCCATGATCTACTTGATTCCCATCAGGGCATTCACTGGGCTCAGGATCCTTTGGAGATCACCCACGGTGGATAATTCCTCCTTGGCTTGGTCCTTTCCACAAAGATCTCATGGAATAAAAAGCATCACTAAGTTCCCTCTGTCACAGAGGAGCAGCAAAGGCTCCAGAGCCCTGGAATGTTCATATGGAATGTTCACTTGGAATGCCATGGCTCTGCCATCCTGGTGACTCCTGTGCCTTTCTGCCAGCTGAAATCAAACAATAGCCTGGTTTGTTGAAAAGTGATTTAATAATCGTCACTTATGGGCTGCCCAACTCCTCAAATTTCTTTAAATTTACAGTTCCTGCTTCTTTTTTTTTTCTTCTTCAAACTGATTTTGTTGTCATTTTTGAGCCTGGAGCTCTGCACCAAGGTGCTCACAAAACACCTGGAGCAGCAACACTCCTCCCTTCACCTCTGCAGTTAAAACCAGAGGTTTAGATGTTGCTTCAGCCCTCCCAGCAAACAGCAAATCCTTGGAAACAGATGTGTGCAGAAAGGCAACAGGCAAGGGAGCCCCTGGATATCCTAGACAGTTTCAGTGATGTGAATTACAGGAATTCTTGATATGGTGTCAGAAATAAAACAGCTTTCACCAATTTAATTCTTTGTTGGGGCTTAGGAGTCACTTCAGGAATGGCAGCAAGGAAAATCCCCCTCCCCAATGGAATGGACATCCATGACTGTGGGCTGGGTGTCCCCCCACAAAAATCAGGGTTTGTGGGGTTGTTCTCAAAGCTCTGGGGCTGCAGCCACCAGACAGCTCCAGGCTCCCTGTCCAACACTGCTCCTCACAGATCTGGAGCTGGGATTTGCCAGGCAGGGGACAAGGACAGCGTAGGGACTGCCCCAGTTGTCATCAAAAGTGGAAATCACATGGAGTCATCTCTGTTCCAACCATGAATCCTTTTGGCACAGGACCTCCTGCAGCTTTGCCACATCCGTGTAACAGGGAGAAGATCTACAATATATTTCAGTCACTATTTAAAGAAAAAAAGATTTTAGAGCTGCTTTTGTCTAAACAGCTTTTGGTGAGCACTCAGGTCTTTAACTTTTCCCTTGTTGATGTAAAAACAAGTGTCTGCCTCCCTGAAAAATTGGGAATTTTTACTGCAGACTTTGGGCAAAAAGCAAAACTATTTTGGCTCCAAACCAAAAACTTTAAGCTTAAAATGGCAAACCTCTCATTTTCAGCCAAACAATGAAAACGTTGGTTTTGGCTGGACATTTTTGGTTTTCCAACTGAAGTGATCTTTTTCTCGGTCAAAATTTTCCATGAGGTGAGGAATAAACATTACGGGTAAAAAGCCTAGTGGAACTGGAAGGAAGGAGGGAAGAGAGGGAGATAAGGAATAAAAACAGTTTATCACAACCACCATGAGGCTCCTGTTACCAAGGTCTGTGACAAGGCACGGCACCAATCCGGTAAAGAATCCCTGAAACCTATAGCCTGGGATATTTATAGCAGGATTCATGGTCACTGGATGTTCTCTAAACAAATTTATAAAAGTGTTTTTCTCCTGGTTGTTTCCTTTTTTAGAATATTATCACCAGGAGAAGCACTCCCAGCCTCTCCTACCTGGACAGAGTTTTTGCTGCTGTCCCGATGATCTCAGTGGCTGCGCAGGCAATAAAAAGCCCCTGGAGCTTGTGGGTGACTTTATTAACTCACAGAAATTCCAAGCCCTGTGCAGGCATCTGGCAGGCAGAGAAGATGCCCTGCTGCCTCTTTCCCAGCAGTCTGGAGGGAGAAGGGAATGTGTTTGGAGCTGGAAAAGACATTCCAGACCAGGGCATGGATGTCCTGTCTCCAGCTCCAGGTGGGCTCCCTGGTGTGGGTTGATGCCTTGGGAGGCTGAGCTGGAACAGAGGCTGGACAGAGCCAGAGAATAAAGTAGAGATTTATTAAAAGGCCTTTAGGGTGCACCTTGGGCAGGACAAGAGCCTGGCCAGGGCTGCACCCAAGGGGGACCCAAAAGGGTCCCAAAATGGACAAAGGCTCACCAGGTCTGACACTTGGATCAGTTTGGGTCCATTTGCACCTTGGGGTTGAATTGTCCAATTGCAGCTGCAGGCTGGGAGGTCCCATCCTTCTTGTTCCTCCCTCCAGCCACCCTTGTTTGTGCTGTTGGGCTGAAAGTTGTCCTTGGTGTGCAGCAGGAGCAGGATTTGTTTTGTGTCCCTGCTGTGTGCAGAGCTGAGTGAGCCTGAATGTGAGGCTGAGAGCTGCAGCCTGGGCAGCACAGAGCCTGAAACACAGGGAAGAGAAAACTGAAGGCATCAGGGTATTCCTGCAGTTTAAGTCTCACCCATGTCTCTCGTTGTGACTTGATGTGTCTCAGGATGGGCTGCAAAAAGGAATAAAGGAATCTCTGCAAATGTAACAAGATGGGAAAAGGTGGGAGGATATGGAGGTCAGCAGAGGGAGGAAGGGAAAGGGGAAGCCGGGGGGCCTGCAGTGAAGCTCGTCCTGCAGATCCATACCTGCTTCATTTAGGTGCTTTTTGATTTTCTGGCTAACATTTGGCTCTAAAGGGCAGTGGCAGGGGAAGTGTTGTCCCATGTCACCAGTGCATGTCCTGGTGTTTCCCTTCTCTCCTCCCACGTCTCCAGGAAATGCTCCATCATTCATGGAAGTGCTGCTGCTTCCACCACACAAGGGATCCTGACTACTTGGCAGGACAAAGATGGACTCAGTGTGAAGAGCTGATGCTTTCCCCTCCCAGTTTTCGTGCAGAATGCACCGGCAGAGACAATTTTTTAATCACCATTCTAATGTTTCCCAACATAAAGCAGCTTTCGGGGCGTGACGCAAACCAGCGGTTTAAAGCCATAGATATTTCTAGTTAATCTAAAAGATTAAGCACCTCACAGCCACTGGAAAGTGCTCCTTGCAACTACAGTATTATGGCCTTGGATAAATCTGGTTTTATAATCCTGCTTAGTCTACACTGATCTGGATAAAAAGAGCCCCCACCATGGAGAACAAGGCCCAGAAAAGCAGTGTTTAGGCAAGGGGAGGGAAAACAGGAGCACGTACTTTCTGCAGGGCCAGGAAGGTGGCCCAGGCTGTCAAATCGTGTTAGGGACACATCATAATCCCCAGTTACCCTTCCCAATGACACTTCCCAGAGTCACCTTCCTATAAGGTCCCTGCTGAGAGAGAGGACGGATCAGATGGGGGAGGGAGGCTGAGGGTGATGAGCAAGGAGGTACTGAAGGTGATGCCTTGGGAGGCTGAGCTGGAACAGAGGCTGGACAGAGCCAGAGGATAAAGTAGAGATTTATTAAAAGGCCTTTAGGGTGCAACTTGGGCACGACAAGAGCCTGACCAGGGCTGCACCCAAGGAGGACCCAAAAGGGTCCCAAAATGGACAAAGGCTCACCAGGTCTGACACTTGGATCAGTTTGGGTCCATTTGCACCTTGGGGTTGAATTGTCCAATTGCAGCTGCAGGTTGGGAGGTCCCATCCTTCTTGTTCCTCCCTCCAGCCACCCTTGTTTGTGCTGTTGGGCTGAAAGTTGTCCTTGGTGTGCAGCAGGAGCAGGATTTGTTTTGTGTCCCTGCTGTGTGCAGAGCTGAGTGAGCCTGAATGTGAGGCTGAGAGCTGCAGCCCTGGGCAGCACAGAGCCTGAAACACAGGGGAGGTAAAACTGAAGGCATCAGAGGTGCTCACAGACCTCCTCAGAGGCCTGGGCAGGTGTCCCTTGGATCCCACAGGGGTCTGGGACACACACGAGGGCTGCTGAGCTCAAGGGCAGCCAAGGCAGCAGTTCTGAGTGGAAAAATGTCTGGTGCTTATCTCCCTCCTCACCTTGGGGAAGGAGACAAGAGCAGAGGTGAACAAACACACCAACAGTGGATTACCAGGAATCCCAGTTTGCCCTCCAGCACTGAAATGTTTCCTTCCAGCAGGAGTTTATGTGGCAGCTCTCTGAGGAAAGGCTGAAGTGCTGTCTGCATTCTCCACCAAGAACCTCCCCATCCTACAAAATTTTCATTTGATTTTTATATTCAGCTCAAGTTTAAAGTGCATGAGCTCATTCATTACATCAGCGGTTTATCTAAGGGGTTATTAAAGTGCTGATCAAATGACAAGAACTGGAAACATTTGTCACAACCAAGGATCTCAGGAAATACTTTTTTAGCACTTACACAGCCTGTATGAATAGCTGTGAATAGTGTGAAATAAATTCGTATTAAATGTATCTCTAAATCCAGTGTTTCCTGTATTTCTGAAGGAAAATGACTCCTGCCTGGGTTTCTGAAGCGCAGTTAAAACATAAGTTACTGAATTAATACACAAATGATTGGGCAGAATTCCCTTGTCTGCATTTTGCAGCTCATCAGACCCGTGGGTCACACTACAAATGGCTTTATATTCTGAGGAAGCTGCCAACAAACAAGCTGGGCACTGCATCCGCATCTGCAAACAAACATTTCACAGCTATCCCACAGAGAAAAAGCAGTTTGAATTGCAGATCCTCCTGCTCTATAGCCTTTGTCTCTTTCGGATCTTTGCGGGATTTTTGGCAGTGAAGTCAGAGCCTGGAAGTGTTGAATGCACCAAACTTAGCTCCTACTCATCCGAAGTGATAATATTAAAATAATAAGCCTGCCACAAACTTTATGGCAGCAAAATTCAGCGAGAAGGAAAGGCAGCTTTCAGAAAACAAAGCAACCCATGAAATTCATTACTATGAGGCACAAATTACTACTGCTATTATTATCATCCAGTGCCTTTAAGCTGCTGGGATGAATAAGGACTCTTCTGCCTTGTACAAATAAAAGGATAAGAGATCATTGTCATCACAGATTTAGTGGATTAAGAAAATGATATGTGCATAATGAG
The DNA here is from genome assembly GCA_013400275.1 of Rhadina sibilatrix. Classification (NCBI taxonomy): domain Eukaryota; kingdom Metazoa; phylum Chordata; class Aves; order Passeriformes; family Phylloscopidae; genus Rhadina; species Rhadina sibilatrix. Next base: position 116,286 of record VWYO01009072.1, read on the forward strand.
TCTCCGGAAATAGAATATTGGCATGATTTTTTAAGCTTGCTGGAACTCCTCGTGTCACACATGGCTTGAGCTGACCACTGATTAATTTAGACTTGGGGGGGAAAAAAAAAAAAATCTCACTTATGTAACTTAAATCTGCCTTCCGTGGCTGTTTGTAAAGATCTGGTGGGGTTTGTCTCGAGAAACAGGAATTTTTCTGCAGGAGCAGAATTCCCTGCTGAGCCTGGTGGGATCTGCACTGGGGCACACAGGAGGTAGGAGGAGAGCAGAGCTTTCCAGACTGGTGGGGTGTCTGCTGGAAAGGAGCACTGGACCAGCTTCCAGCTTTTCTGGGAGCACTTTCTCTCATGAACAAGTGTCAGTTACAAGTATAAGATCATCCTGTTGTTTTGACAGAGATGAGATTTAAATAAACAAACCACTATTTTTACCCGTAGAGATTTTGGCTCCCTCTCCCAGAGGAAGAGGCCATTTTTTCCATTTGTGCCTGGCAGAAAACCCCAAACCCTTAAAGGCCAGTAGACACTGAACCAAACAAAAGCAGAAGAGCTGATTCCATCCAAAGTGAACATCCTGAGGTCCACGTTCCTGCAAGGTCTTTGTGCTCCTGATGCCAAAAACTGAACACAGGTGAGTGTCCCCTTTGTTCTCCTCCTCTGCTGTGATGCTCCTGGCATGGAAAGGCCCCATTTCCATGGAAACAACTTGTGGAAATCAGCAGAGTGTCAGTGCTTTTGGCTGACAGCAGATTGCTCCATGACTTCTGATTAC
>VWYO01009072.1:118000-137699 GCA_013400275.1 Rhadina sibilatrix
AAAAAAAAAAATCTCACTTATGTAACTTAAATCTGCCTTCCGTGGCTGTTTGTAAAGATCTGGTGGGGTTTGCCTCGAGAAACAGGAATTTTTCTGCAGGAGCAGAATTCCCTGCTGAGCCTGGTGGGATCTGCACTGGGGCACACAGGAGGTAGGAGGAGAGCAGAGCTTTCCAGACTGGTGGGGTGTCTGCTGGAAAGGAGCACTGGACCAGCTTCCAGCTTTTCTGGGAGCACTTTCTCTCATGAACAAGTGTCAGTTACAAGTATAAGATCATCCTGTTGTTTTGACAGAGATGAGATTTAAATAAACAAACCACTATTTTTACCCGTAGAGATTTTGGCTCCCTCTCCCAGAGGAAGAGGCCATTTTTTCCATTTGTGCCTGGCAGAAAACCCCAAACCCTTAAAGGCCAGTAGACACTGAACCAAACAAAAGCAGAAGAGCTGATTCCATCCAAAGTGAACATCCTGAGGTCCACGTTCCTGCAAGGTCTTTGTGCTCCTGATGCCAAAAACTGAACACAGGTGAGTGTCCCCTTTGTTCTCCTCCTCTGCTGTGATGCTCCTGGCATGGAAAGGCCCCATTTCCATGGAAACAACTTGTGGAAATCAGCAGAGTGTCAGTGCTTTTGGCTGACAGCAGATTGCTCCATGACTTCTGATTACCTGAGCATCTTTTTGGCTCACTAAACCCCCGGTGAGACAGTGACAAGGAAGGAAAGACTCAGTTTTGGACATGCCTGTCATTAACCAGCAACTTGGCTGTCATAGGAAACCTGGAGCAAATTTCTGCTCTGACACCACCAGAGAAGATGATTTTCAGTTTGCAGAAAACCTTGGAGTGCAGCTTCTCCTTTTTATTCTCCTCGCTAAGAAGTTTATGGCAGCTCTGCAACAAAAAAATGCCAAACCAGCATTGAGGACGTCTCTTCTTTCTCTTTTCCCCCATTTCCTTGCAGGAAAGCAGCATCACTGTTGGTGTTCAAGGAGTGGGCGGCAGCTGAGGCTGAGGTTACTCAAGTGAGGACACTTCTGGAGTCCCCGCGTTTTCCCAACGATGAATGCAGCAGTTCTGCCCTGCCTGGGAAATAATGTGAGGTTGAGTGAGGACAGAGCAGGGGATGACTTGACATAAAAGCCTGCTGCTCCCCAGTGCCAGCCCTTCCCTTCCCTTCCCTTCCCNGAGGGAGGTGGAAGCAGAGCAGCTCCAGCCATCCTGGGTGGTGGTGATGCCTTTTGGGGCTATCCAAAAACAGAGGCCAAGCAGAATTAAGGGAATAAAAGCAGTTTATTAAAGGGCCTCCAGGAACATTTAGGGCAGATGAAGCCCACCCAAAATGGACAATGGTCACCGGTTTCACACTTTGATCAGTTTGGTCCATTTGCAGATTGGGGTTCATTTTCCAATTACAGCTTCAGGTGGTGAAGTCATTGACCCCAGGTTTGCTGCCCCCAACTCACTTTTGTTTCCATCCCTCGGGGCCTGAGGCAGTGAGGTGTCCTTGATTCCCAGGCCTGCAGAGGAATTGTTGTGTCTGACCCACATGGGGAAGCAGCAGCTGACCCTGTGTGTGGAGACTGGGGTTACACACTAAAGAACTGCAGGGTTACAAACAGATGAGAAATAGAAAAGCTAAAATCTTAAGGAATCAGTGGAAGAGGTAAGACAGGGGCAGGCAAATTAGTTCTCATCTTGTTATCCTGAAGAATCTGCACCTGGAGCAGAGAGGAGCACGTGGAGTACACGGAATATTTGGTTGGAGTGTCACTGCCAGGCCCTGAGACTTGTCCAGGAGAAGGGATCAGAGTCAGGGAAGGTTTTCCCAAGGTCACCTGTGGTTAATTGTGAGCCTGTTTACTGTTAAGTGTTTACTGAGCTCCTCCAGATAGGGGAGGCAAATTTACCTGAACTACCACACGCAGAGATATTCATTAAACCAAAGATCAGGATATTCTTTAAACTCAAAGTCCAGGATATTCATTAAACTAAAGATCCGGCCTAGTGGAAGATGTGGGAGGAAAGGGTGTTTTCATCAAAGGGAGCACATGAGAAAAGATTGCAGCTGTGAATCTCCTTGGGATCAATCCTCAAGTTAAACAGATTTTAAAGTTTTCACCGACGAACTTCTTGAAAAGTCGGGGTTGAGGCACAGATGCTGAAGGAGGGAAATACCAAATGGGCAGAACCCAGCAGTCCCAAGGGCCTGAGTAATGGCAGTGAGATGGAAATTTAATAACACACAGTGTCACAGCAGAAATGGCAAGAGCAAGAATTTTTGCTACAACATCAGAATATAACAGACAGAAAAAAAAAGGAAAAGAGGAAGATGTGGTTATGAACAGAGGAAAAAGATTAATCCAGCTCTAGACTCAATCAGAGGAAATATTCTCAGACAGAAAATTATTACTGTTGTACTACTATAAGTTACTTTTTCTAGCTGAGACAATGACTTTTTCTTTTCTAATATAATAATTAATTTGATATTCTGCATAACCCTCTTTACTCAGAGGAATGGAGCATCAAGCATGAAATTGGCACTAAAATTGGATGCACCAGTAGTTCCTCAATCAAGTTCACTGACACTTTTGAAACCCTTCTTTGCCGAGTGTCAGAAGGCAAAGCTGACTTCCAAAGAAGAAATTCTGTTATTTCCTTCCCTCCTTTTTTTCTTTTCCCCTGCTATTTCTCAACTCCTTTATTACAGTGATGTTTAGCATGTGCCTGCTGTGCAGAGCAGGCTGGTTTCTCTGTTTCCCACTTCCTTTTCACATCATTCTTAATGGGCCTTTAAGGACATCTCCGTGTTCCCGTGGTGTTATTTATGGCTCTGACATCACCCCTCAAGGTGAACAGCTCCCTGCAGCAGAGCTGGGGCTCTTTTACAGCCAATCTGCCCGCTGCTTTCTATAAAAACAGGAAAACAGCTGCAGCTTTTATAGGTGAGAAGGAAGGGTTTCTCCCCTTTCCTAACGTCCACCTCGTCACCGGGAAGTTCAAAATGAGTTTTGGGGGGAGAAGCACAAAGGCTGAGTGTGGTCTGTCAGGGCTGAATTTGGTCTGTCAGCCTCCAGCTGACGTGAAACCAGAGGCAGAAAGCCACTCCAGATGTTTTTGTTATCACTCATGGCTTACAGGGATGTGGTGGGGGCAAGCACAGAGCAGAATGTAGAAGTAAAAAGTGGCCTTGGCTCACAGGATTGGGTTTTTCTTTATGAAAACATCTTTTTTAATGTAGTTATATTGATTGCTGGTCTGTGCTATTTACTTGTTTAATAAAAAACAAACCCTTCAGATAACATGTGGTTATCAAGCCTGGCTTGGGGATAAACTGTGTCAGATATCCCTGAAAAATGTGGATTTATGGGGTCTCACCCACTGGGGTTTTCTCCTGGGACAGGTGCCTGAATTCCTTGCACAAAGCCAGGAATTCCCTCTGGAGAAAGTCACCAAAAGGGGGCTGTGGAAAGAAAAAAACAAACAAACACCAAAAAAAGCTTGTGAAGAGGTGGCAGCCTGGCCACAGGGAAGGTGCTGGTCTGTGCTATTTACTTGTTTAATAAAAATAAACCCTTTAGATAACAGCCAATTTACAAGATGTCATTACAGGCCCAGCTAAAACCACCTGATTATGGTGATGTGTTGTGCAAACAGCATTTATGAATACTTATAAAAAGGCATTTGGCTACTAAATGTGACCTCTTCACGGCAGGTAAATATAATTTGCATTTTGAGATGTGGGAGAGCACCAGGGTTGGCCACAGTTGTGTGAAACCTGGAGCTGACCCTGGGCTCCTTTTTCAGTCTGTACAGGAAGGGAATCCACTGATTTATAACATTTTTCCACCCACTAGATATGCCAAAGAATTGGACAAATTAAAATCAGGCAGGTGAAAGGGAAAGGAAACATCTCACCAGCTATTTGCAAAGGGGTGAGAGTATTGAGTGTTTAGCAGGGAAAACTTTTCAGACTATTTCTCAGGCTGCAAGAGTCTGCACAATGTCCTTGTTGAAAATAAATCTATAAAGAAATACAGTAAAATTAAGAAAAGAGCAAGTGGCTGCTAAGGCTGGAAGTCCAGGGAGACCTGCTCTCATTAATATTGATGCTAATTTGCCTAATGAGCTTTAAATCGCATTCAACCTGGCCAAAATGTAGGGACTAATATTTCAAATACCAAGCAGGTACCAACAGGTTCTCATTTTGAAAGGTGTTCTGGTTCCTTGGAGATTTCTGGGATGTGGATGTAATGGGAGGGAAAGGATGAGGAACTTTGGGTTTTGCTCTAAAACTCTGGGCAATTTGGGAATGAGGCCGTGAATGACACACTCAGATCAGGTGCAGGCAGCTGCTGAGAGGGTGAAACTGAAATGGAATGGCAGGGGAAAAAAACCCAGATGTGCATATCTGGAGAGATGATCTGGAGCAAGAACAGTGGCTAAAAAACTTAATTAAAAATATCAACAAATCCCAGGCATTGGGAGTTCTTTTATTACAGGGGCAGAGCAGAATCAGGAGGTTTGTTAGATCTCCACTTGTCACTCCAAGAGCTCATTTTGTAAAGAAAATTTGCAAACACCATGCCAAGAGTAGCTCTGTAGTGGTTTCTAGCATCAGCATCTAATTAGAAACAAAATTTGGTTTAATTACTCTGAGGTGTTTTTTTATTTCCCTCCTGTTTCTTTAATTGCAGTTTTAAAAGAAGTTGTTTCTACTATTTACACTTTTAATTGGTGTGAACAAGGTGATATCATGGAGTACAGAACACACCTTTGTCTCCAGCCCTTTCTGCACTGAACCCAAGGGAGCTCTTGGAGCAGCTGGAAGGTCTTGGAACAGGCTGGGTGGGTCACCTGGAAAATTCTGAGTGCTGTCACCTCTAGGATATGCCTTTGTGTTGGCAAATAATGAAAATTCATTAAAGCCTTTTGCTCATCCATGGGAGGGCTCCAGGTGCTGATCCATTCAGGGAAGTTTGTTTTCCAAACCTTTGCATGGAGCAATGGGGAGGAAATCCAGTGTAGAACCAAAAATCAGCTCTGTTGTGATGGAAAATATCCTCTTGTCTCCAGCTTCAGTGCTCCTACATGGAGATAAATTTGGTTTCTAAACCAAAATCATCTTTACCTACAGATTGCAGTTTGTGCAGGTGTTTCTGAATTGAATTGATGCCACATCTCTGAAATCTTGCCCCAGATTCTGGGGACAGTGTTTGCCACACCCTGTGCACCTGAAGACACCAAACTTGGAGGCCCCTGAGTGTTTCTGACTCGATTTCTCCTCCCAAAATGGATCATTTGGTGTGCCAGAGCAGTGCTGCAGGCTCCAGCAGCCACCAGAGGCTTTATTGGACTGAATGAGTGGTCAAACATTGTTCCTGGGACTCCCAGCAGCTTTTCCTCTGCGTGTTCCCCACCAGCTAACGGGGCTGTGTGAGTGCAGGTCTGCTGAAATACAGACAACTCGTGGAAAATGTCCCCAGGGGCACTGCTGCCTGCCCTGACCAGGGATCTTGCTGATGTGTGCAGCCTGATCCTGCCACCACAGTTTCCTCAGAACTTTAGAATTTGCTCTCTCCTTCTTTTTTTTTTATTTTTTTTTATTTTTTTTTTCCACTGTCAACTGGCCAAATATTTCAAACATTTTCCTCTAACAAATGTGTCCTTGTGGGGGAAAGTCCATTAGTAACAGAGTAGTTGCATCTTGTCAGGACCAGACTTTAATGGCTGTTTGAATTTTAACTACTATTTGCTAACTATTTCTGTTCAAGCCAACTAAGACCATCACAAAAGCCATTAAAACCCCAAGTAAGTGGCCCCAGTGTAGCTGCAGGGTATAATGCTGAGTCTGATCTGAATTCATCCACTGCAAAGCAAAGCCTGTGACCCTCATAGGCTTTTGGGAGCTGGAAACCTTTCTGCTTTCCAGCAAGGATTGCCTAGAAGAATAAAAGTACTCTTCTTTGCCCCAGGGAAGGCCCAGCAGGGCCTGCAGGCAACATGACACACTGTAATCCATTTTCCTATTTGCAGCATGAATGAAGACACTGTCAAATATCTGGCACCAAATTTCTGAAATACATGGGACAATGCAAACCAGTGTTTGGATGAGTGGAAGGGTTCCCTGTGCAGAGGGACAGAAAATACAAAGCTGAGGTTGGCAGTGGCCAGTGCTGGTGGTGAGCAGGGCAGGTGAGGCAGACTGAATCTGGCATTTTTGATCCTTTCTGTCCAGTCGCTGCTCCCTGAGCACCTCATGGCATCATCCTGGAAAGTGCCCAGTGGGACAGCAGGAATGGGCACGAGGGGGCAGGAATGGAGGTGGGCACCCATGGCCAGTTGGAAAGTTCACCTGCAGGAGCCCCCCCACACCTCTTCCCTGGGTCAAAGGAGGTGGACATTGCTCCTCACCTCCTCCAAAAGGAGAGCACAGACCCTTCTCAAGCACAGCCCTACCCTCCTCCATCCTGAGGCTGGGATAACAGCGGGAATGTGCTGTCCATCTCCTGAGCCAGAGGAAATAAAACCCAACCCCGGAGAGATTTATCCTCTACATTCTTGTTTCCTGCAAAGGCATGGGGACAAAAATTAACTCTGTCAGCATTTGCACTTACTCAACAAATCTAAGCCATTGAAGGTGGCTAGAACTAACAAATCAAAATTGGTAAAAGCTAAAAAGAGAAAAATTCAAGGCATGACTCCTAACTGAAAGAAGTTTTATCTTTAAATAGGTGTGAGGTAACAAATGAAGTAACGCAGTCAGTGCAGGAAAGGAGAAAGGTAGAACAAAGGTTAAAACAACTCAGATTTCCTGGTTGTTTACTTGTGGCCCAATCAAAGTCTATGGAAGGGAAGAGAAAGCCTCAGTGGGCTTTGGAATGGGCTGTTAAGACATTCACACATCCTAAATGATCTCTGGATGTAACCAGTGCCTGGAGTGGGGAATGGAGAATTAAAAATAAGCTCCAGAACAGAGAGCTCACCAAGACATTTTCCATGCAGAGCCCTTTTGCTCCCAAAAACAGCAACAGGAAAAAAAGAGGCCAGCCCCAAACAAATCCCAGCCCTCACAAGTGATGTTCAAAACAATGCCTGGCGAGGAAGGAGAGCTCTGCTCTGCGTTCCACAGCTGGAGACACGGATCCAAAAACGCTCCCAGAGTGGATGGATCAGGGAGAAATGGATTCCCTGGGGAACAGTGACACATTGGCTGTTGGAACGCTGGAAGCTGAGAACTTTGGGCTTTCTGTGCTGACAGGCACTGACCCTCAAGCAAACCCTGCACTGCCCTGAGGCCGTGGAAAAGGCTTCCAAAATTGAGTGACAGCATTGGGATTGTGGGTGTGTGGTTTGGATAGAAGTGTGTGACAGCACAGGGTGCAAAACTCAGAGTTTCAGGGTTTAGAATGCAGTAATATAGATATAAAGCAAGGTGGAGGGTTTAGGGCAGAGACTGAGCCCTTTTTCACCTCCTTCTCCGTGGCTCTGGGGGATGTTTTGTAATTGGGTGAAAAATCTGCACTGTGGGCCAGGGGTGGTTGGGTATTGGGGTAAAAGGAGAAATAATTCAGGTGTCATTTCTTAATTGGACAGTTTGTGCTTTAAAGGCCTTGTAGAAAGAGAGGGACAGAGGCATTTTCACTTTGTTAGCTGGAACTCACAGCTTGTGAGACTGTACTATAGATAAGAATTAATAAACGTCTGAGTCCGAAGAGGAACTGCATCTCTCAAGCATTTAATCCCAGCTCTAACAACAGAAAAGAAGATAAGAAACCCACATTTTAAAAAGGTGTTGCCCAGGAATGCTTCACCTTTGCAGAGCTGTGGGTGCTGCTGGGGGCTGGATTGCAGGCCTGGCACTGGGAGCTGTCATCTGCTGGGGCAGCACTGATGCAATAGTGAAGGCAGCCCAGGAGAAATGGCATTGAGGTGAACGGGCTCAGTGGATCACCCTGGAGAAGTCGCTCCCTTGGGCTTCACTAACAAAAATCCCAGAGCTGAGGTTGTTGCTCATCACGCTCTGCTCAGTGTCTCAGTGAATCACAGCACACACCTGGCTAAATCATGGAATCATGGAATGGTTTGGGTTGGAAGGGACCTTTAAGACCATCCCATCCCATCCCATCCCATCCCATCCCATCCCATCCCATCCCATCCCATCCCATCCCATCCCATCCCATCCCATCCCATCCTCTGCCGGGGTCAGGGACACTTTCCACTGTCCCAGGCTGCTCCAAGCCCTGTCCAGCCTGGCCTTGGGCACTGCCAGGGATCCAGGGGCAGCCACAGCTGCTCTGGGCACCCTCTGCCAGGCCTGCCCACCCTCCCAGGGAGCAATTCCATCCGAAAATCCCATCCATCCCTGCGCTCTGTCAGTTGGAAGCCATTCCCTGTGTCCTGTCACTCCATCCCTTGTAAAGAGTCTCTCTCCATCTCTCCTGTAGCTCCTGCAGGCACTGGAAGGCCACAATGAGGTCACCCCAAAGCTTCTCCTCTCCAGGCAGAACAATCCCAATTCTCTCAGCCTTCCTCCATCCCTCTGATCATCCTGGTGCCTCCTCTGGAGTTTCTCCAACAGCTCCATGCCCTGCCCATGCTGGGTACCCCTCACAGCACCCAGGGGAGCCACATAGAGCTCCCTTCCCTGGATCAGCCTGTTCAGGATTCCCCTCTTTCACCAAACCCCACAATGCTCCACCATTGCCCAGCACTGAGAAGCCCCCACTCCAATTTTCGCCATGACTTGAGCTGCTGTGGAGAGCCCAGCTCACCCCTGTGCTTGGGTTTCCTGTGGCTGGTGTCACTCAGGCCCAGGAACACTCTGGGAGCAGCAAATCCCATCTGCCCAGTGGTGGTTTCACAGAATGATCCTGCAGTGCCTCACTTACAAGGCTAATTTGTTTCTAATATTTTTTTTTCTTTTATTATTAAATCAGCTCAAGGGTTTGCCTGTCTAAGTGCTGTTTAATGGGGATTAGTTTGAAGTGAAAATGTGTTTTCCATTTGTCTGAGAAAGACACAACAGGGAGCAGAGCCCTGGAGATTACTGAGAGCTTTGGGTGGTTCTGGGAGGCCAAAGGCCAAGCGACTCCAGCTTTCAGTGGAGTGTAATAATCCCCTGGAAAAGCACGGCCTGGGGTGTCTCCTTGTGCAATTATGGGATGGAAATGGCAGGATTATTGGCTGGGTGTCATTAAGGCAGTTCCACCAGCATCAGGAACAGCCAGGGAATGCTCTGCACTCCCCTTCTCCCACTCCCTTGGGATGCAGTGCCCCTCACTCCCCAGAACAGTTCAGCTCCAGAGCAGCAAATCCTGGAGGTGATTCCCTCCTTCCTGGATGATCAGCCATTTCACCCACCTCAGGATAATTAAACAGTTAATTAGTGGCACAGAACTCCTGTTTCTGGACTCAGAGAGATCAGTCTGCACAGTGTTTATCTACTCACTCATGTCTGTGATGTATGGGAGACTGAAGTCTTCGTAATAATTAAATGATTTGCCGACAGAGGAACTCACTGCCTCATTTCATCTCAATTTATTCACTTCTCTGTGGTTGCTAAACCTTTTCCTTGCCTGCAGGGCACTGCTCTCTGCTGTGGCTGAGGCACACGAAGGATGCTGAGCAGTCCAGGGGTTCTCCCTGCAAACGTCTCTGAAATCACACACACCCTGCAAGACAAATACAATTTTTTCTGGAGAACCTTCCCACCTCAGCATCCTGAAAGAAAGGGTTGGGGTCTGCTGGGGAGGCAGCATCCCTGTGATCCTCAGTCATCCCTTGGATATTTGCAGCTGGAGACCCACCCTGCTTTATCCACAGGGTGAGGGATACAATGATATTATTCCTATTGTTCCTTTCCCGGATCCCAGCTCTTTGCTGGCTGCATTTCTTGGGACAGGTTTGAATGCTGTTGGTGACCTTGTGAAAACACCGTCTTCATTATGAGAAGCAGGTCAGGAATCCCCCTGGGCACAGTGAAATGCCTCACCTGCAATTCCTCAAATAGTTTCCACTGCTGTAAATTCCTCTAGGTGCACGAGGCCCCGCACACGGCTGCTCTCTAAATAGATATCATCTGGAGGGAGCTGGATACAACATTTTGGCACCAAAAGGCCTGGATATAGAGCACCTAGAAGCATTTTTTGTGGGTTTATCAACACCCCCAGTGATTTCCCGGGATGGCTCCTCTGGAGGGAGCAAACCCAGCTCCGACCAGGAAACGGAACTTCCCCGAAGTTCACCAGTGGTGGAGGTCAGGCTTTGGCTCTGCTCATTGTGGAGACAGATGTTGAATCCCCACAAAGAACTGCATTTTGGGAAAGCTGAAGAGGTTTTGGGATCTGTGGGTTTGGCCTAGCTCAGTCTTGAAGCAAAAACAACATCCCTGGGCAGGAGCCCTCCGACCTCTTGGGAACGTGCCCAGAATGGGATGTGCAGGAGCTGCTCCAGGCTCCATGGGAGAGCACATGGGTGAGCACCAGCATCCAGGTGAATAATCTCCTCCAGTTCACAAGAAAACTGTTTTCCCCACCCCCATGTGAGTTTTTACAGCCCTGGAGGTGTGTTTTGTTCTGATAAGGAAAACTGGGGGGTTGGGATTGTCCAGACAAGGGTTGAGTTCCCAAGAAAAATGAAAACCAGGATTTTCCAGTGTGTCAGTCATGACCTCCACTAATGCAGCAGTTACTATAAATTAAATGCTCTAAATGTGCTCTTCAGGCAATATTTTGTGTAGTTTTTAATTACTTTTATTAGAAATGCAAGGACCAAAGTGATGTTAAATTTAAAAACCAGCTGCTTCATGAAATTCTTGCACATTCATTCAGTGACACCGGTTTGAGGTTTTGCATTCTCCTCTTAAAGGTCTGAAAAAGTCCCAATGAACCCTTTTTGTGAAACATGTGGTTATCAAGCCTGGCTTGGGGATAAACTGTGTCAGATATCCCTGAAAAATGTGGATTTATGGGGTCTCACCCACTGGGGTTTTCTCCTGGGACACGTGCCTGAATTCCTTGCACAAAGCCAGGAATTCCCTCTGGAGAAAGTCACCAAAAGGGGGCTGTGGAAAGAAAAAAACAAACAAACACCAAAAAAAGCTTGTGAAGAGGTGGCAGCCTGGCCACAGGGAAGGTGCTGGTCTGTGCTATTTACTTGTTTAATAAAAATAAACCCTTTAGATAACAGCCAATTTACAAGATGTCATTACAGGCCCAGCTAAAACCACCTGATTATGGTGATGTGTTGTGCAAACAGCATTTATGAATACTTATAAAAAGGCATTTGGCTACTAAATGTGACCTCTTCACGGCAGGTAAATATAATTTGCATTTTGAGATGTGGGAGAGCACCAGGGTTGGCCACAGTTGTGTGAAACCTGGAGCTGACCCTGGGCTCCTTTTTCAGTCTGTACAGGAAGGGAATCCACTGATTTATAACATTTTTCCACCCACTAGATATGCCAAAGAATTGGACAAATTAAAATCAGGCAGGTGAAAGGGAAAGGAAACATCTCACCAGCTATTTGCAAAGGGGTGAGAGTATTGAGTGTTTAGCAGGGAAAACTTTTCAGACTATTTCTCAGGCTGCAAGAGTGTGCAGAGGGAAATGAGAGGGGTCACATCTCCCAGGATGTTTGAGAGTTTAACCAAAGCAGCAGAAACTGCAGCCCAGAGCCCATGGGAGCTCTCCTGGGCTGCTCAGGGGCTCTTGGTGGGGTTCAGAGCTGTTTTAAATTCTACAACTGATGGATGAACAATTCTCTTATTTTGCAGCTTGCAGTGAAGGAGAAGAAAGAGTTTCCTGCGGGGTGAAATCTTCCTTCCAAGGTGAGGAATCCACTGGAGACAAATGCCATTGTCACATTCCAGAGCTTCTCTCCTTATTGTGCTTGGCCTGGGGCTTCCTCCATCCAACGCTGCCATTGGGCCAGCCCAGGACAGAACCAGCCTGTTCTGTCTCATAAAACTTTATTGTGCTGCTTTCGAAAATAACAATTCCTATCCTGGCTCTTTGAAAGCCAGGAAGGCACACAGGCAGGAAAACACAGGCCTACAGCTCATCAGGGCTACTGGAAGGGTTGCATGAAAGGATCTGACAGTGCAGCACAGCTTGGCATTCCAGTTCCATTCCATTATCTGGGTTTTTTGGGGGGTTTTGGATGTTTTTTTTTTTTNGTTTTTTTGGGGGTTTTTTGTGTTTTTTTTTTTTTTTTTTTTTTTTTTGTGTGTGTGTGTGTGTGTGTGTGGTTTTTTGGTTTGGTTTGTTTTGTTTGTTTTTTGTTTGTTTTGTTTGTTTTTTGTTTTGTTTCTATTTTTTAAAATTATTATTTAATTAAGAACTCTCACCCCAAAATAAACTGTTTCCATAAGAAAGCACAGGGATTAAATTGGACATTAAAAAATCATTTAGTATCTGTGGAGTCACGCCAATGTTTTTTGTTTGTTTGTTTTCCCTGACGACTTCCAAAAATTCTTTTTCCTGTCAGTGGTGTTATCTTCAATCCCAGAATCACAGAAGGATGTTTGCAAAATCCCAGGGAGCCCTGGGAGCTGCAGGACAGTGGAGGAGGAGCTGACTGTCCCAGAGGTGCTGGGATACACAGGGAGCGAGGGATCATGTTTTCCAAGTTACTCCTTCACTTTGAAGCAACAAAAAGCTGCCACATCTTTTTTCTCACCTCCCTTTCCCTCACAGCCTTAAAAACCCAAGGAAAGAACTGGTGGGAATGGGAGAGAGCCATTCCAAGGTGGTGGCAAACAAACTCTTTAACATGAAAAAAAGAAGGGCCTTGAGGATGAAATTCTATTTCTGTGGGACAAGTGAAAATACAACAGCAAAAGTGCAGATGAAGAGTATAAAAAGCATAAATAAAGGTGTAAATATTCTCCCTTCCACAAAAATACTGCATTATTTTAGATGTGTGTTTTATCCCTCTGCAGGCAGAGGGGCTCTTGTGTTACCTGCTCTGAGACGACCTTGGTGTCATTTTTATGATTTTTATTTCCTCTCCTGCTTTGGAGTGCTCCAGACTTGCCTTGGCCATGAGCAGGAGGCTGCTCTGCAGTAATTCAGCCCTTTCAGAATCATCAATGTTTTAATTATGACCTGTTTTATTGCCCAAAGCAGAGATCCAGCCTGGCATTCCATGTGGGGCTGGAGTAAAAGGGTCGACCCATTCCTCCAGAACCCCAAATATTAATCAGACATTAATTTATTTGGAGCTTTGCAAATTTTAGAGGGGCGCAGATCGAGGTGGAGAATGGTGAAAAAGAATTCCCTCCGTATGTCAGGAAGTCAAACTGAGTGACAAGAAGTGGTGGCTGCAGGAGAAAATGCTTAAAGGCTTTGTTTAGGGTTTCTGTAATGTTTGAATCCCCTTGCCTGTGCTAAAGCAAAGCCGTGATTGGTTTTCCACCAAAAAAAAAAAAAAAAAAAAAAANGATCAGCAGCATTTGCTACAAAAAAAAAAAAAAAAAAAAAAAGGTGAATTTCAGTCGGATTCCCTCCTGGATTCTGGAGTTCTCAGGTTCCGGCTTACACAACAGCAAAGCCTCAGTGCAGGGCAGTTTTTCATCCCCGAAATGGAAGTTAAATAAGGCTTGCCCGGAGTAGACAAAACAAGAAGATCCGTAGACTAACTGGAAACATCGAGATTTGAAAATTACCTGATAGGAAAAGGGAGGGGAGAGGGATCAAAGACGTCCCAGGGAATGAAAAATTCCTTCACAGCGCTTCCTGTTCTCTCTGTTATGTTAACCAAGGTAGGATTAGGTTTCAGCTGCCAAAAGAAATAACATTTGGGGATTTTTTTTTTTGGTCTGGGGAAGTGGGATAGAAAGATTTAAGACAGCTTTTTCCGAACTATTTGCTTTTTGTCAAGCAGTCAAGTCTAGTTATTGTTATTAATTTGTATTACAGAACTATCAAAGTGGGGCTGGATTTCCAGCGTAGCTGGGGCTGTGAAAATGCCCAGGCAGGGACTGGTGTCACCTCGCAGAGCCCAGAGTGGCACCAGGGCAGACAGAAAAGGGCATTTTGCCCTGAGCTGGGCAGCTCTGGGGAGTTGTGCTCCTCTCTGCTGGGTCAGAGCTGAGCTGCATTAAAATGGCCAAAGCTGACTTTTTAAAATCTAAATACAAACCCACCTTGGATTTAGACACATTTCACCTTGGGCCAACTCATTCCTCTTCAATCCTTTAGATTTGGGGTTCTCTTCTCATTTCATGCCCAAGCCTCAGACGTGGTCCTTGTGCAGGGATTGCACGAACCATACCCAGAAATCCAAATGATTTAAATTCATCCTCAAGTGCCTGCATTAATCTTCAATAAACAGCCTGGACATGATGTGCAAAAGGAAAAGCAGGAGCTGGAACAATTCTGAAAGGTCCTGATGCTGTAGAGCTCCTGTGTAGGGATGAAGGGTGTGATCCTCCCTCACCTTTTCCCAGGTATCTTTTCCCTCCGTGGAGAGGAAGGACTCTGGGAAGTTGTGTATTTACATCACTGAGCTCAACCAGTCCAGCTGCACCATTTGCATTCATCCTGCACCTTTGATTTTTTTTTTTTTTCTTCTCTGCTCTTGGGTGAAGAGAATTCCAGAAGAAAAATTCTTGCTGAGGCAAATTCCATCAGCACAGAAAAGGACACGGCCTGTGACTTCAACAGAAAATGAGATTGCACTTCTTGTCTAGGCTGGAAGTCCTCACCTTAACCTCATGCTAATCTAGAAACAAAAGTCTTCTTACGGGAAACAGAAAATAAATAAAATACTCTACTATACATCTGAAGCTGTTTATTCTAAAGTTGTCTTTCAGTGGCTAGCTCCAAACCCAATCTCATGGGTAAATATTTGCAGAACCATTTGAATGATGAAGGGCTTTTATTACTCGGGAGAATTTCCTGCTTCTTGCCTTTAAAAGCCTCACCTGGATGTGCAGGGTGGCCCCAGGGCCCTGCCCTGGGTGTCCCAGCTGGGAAGAGGTTGCTGAGGAGCAGGCTGGGTGTTCCCTTCCTCAAGAAGCAGCCAGGCAGACCCTCCAAGCTGCCCCCAAGAACCGGAGTCAATGTTTAACCCCAGCCTCTGGAGCTCACAGCTCCTGCCTTTCTTTATTATTAACCCAGCCCCTGCTTTTCTGCAGAGCTGCTGGCAGGCAGACACAGAGGAGCCTTCAAAGAACTTCCTGGTGGCAGCCTGAGCAAAGGTAAAGCTCCTTTTGTGTCCTTTCCACTCCTGCGTGGGGCTGCACATTCCTGGGTTCTGCTCTTCTGCTGGGGCAGAACAACCTGGCAGCAGCCAGCTTGGCTTAATTGTGTCTTTTCCAATTAAATCACTGCATAAATCCAGCTGATTTCATCCCAATCTGACCCGAACTGAAGTGTCTGTATCCATAGTTAAAGAGTATGCACTGAGACTTTATTTTATTTATTTATTTATTTATTTATTTATTCCCTGGTAAACTCTTTTCCATTGCTTTTTTTACTCCACACCAACAGCCTTGGCTCTGTAACTGTTTGGGTGTTTGTTGTTGTTTGTTTGTTTGTTTGTTTTGGGTTTTGTTTTGGGTTTTTTGTTTGTTTTTTTTTCTTCCCTCTCCTAATAATTTTTATATTTTCATGTTTCATGCTCAAGTCTGTGAAGGTTTGTGTCTTTTTTCTCCCTGTGGAGACACAGGGCTGCACTAGGGAAAATCTACATTTACATTCAATCCTTTCACTGAGCTCACCCAGTCCAGCTGTACCATTTCCATTCTTCCTGCACCTTTGATTTTTTTCTCTCTGCTCTTGGGTAAAGTGAATTCTAGAAGAAAACTTCTTGCTGAGGCAAATTCTCTCAGCACAGAAAAGGACAGGGACACTCATCTCATGTTTGTTCTGGTTGCTGTGTCAATGTGGTGGGAATACTTGTTTTTTTAAATCTTGAGTATTTGTTTTTAAATCATGAATATTTGTTTTTAAATAATATTTCATATGTGGGCCATGTGGTGGCTCAAAACTGGTCTGCAGAGGGAAGGATTCCCTTGCTCAAATATATATTTTTTTATTTGTTGTGACATAAATTGACATGAAAAGAATAGAATGGAACTTTAGCTGAAGTGGAGCAAGGAAGGAAATCGGAATGATGATTGGGAGTGAGAGTTTAAGCAGGTACTTGCAGACATCCAGAAAACAACTGATCACTGTGTTGTGTACTAGGCAAATATTACATGTTTTTGAGAACAAAAACATTTTAATAGAAATGGGATTGGAAGAACCAGTAAAAGAACCAAATCCTTCCTGTCTCCAGCTGCTCTCAATTCCTTTTTGCTCTGTGAGTAAATCCTGTAGCACAGGTGTGACCCCCATGTAGGCAGAGAACTTCTCAGCCCCAGCTCACCCTTTAGGGAGCCCTGGCTGCGTTCTCCCCTCACACACACACCTGGTGAGGAGAACTCTGATATTCCATGTTCAGCCCCAGCTGTTTATTTAGGGGATTGTGGCTCCATTGGCAAGGGATGATAACGTAGCCAATGGATATTTCCAAACCTTCCATCACATCTAGAGAGGTTCAGTCGTTGCTCCCCCATGAAGAATCCTGGAATGAATGGGAGTATTGGTGGCATGAATCAGTTTTTATTGGAATATTGTCAGAACAGGTCCAAATAACCCTGAAAATCTAAATCATAACACAAAAACACACACACACACACACACAAAAAAAAAAGAAGTTGCCTGATTTGAGGAAATGGAGACCCTGTCTATAAATTAAGTGAGAAGCTTTGAACCCCTTTCCACAATGGCCAGATTCAGACGCTGCAATTTGCCCAAAGATTAAGAGATAAACATGCAAAGAAAACAGAACACAAATCTGGCCTCTAAAAAAATGGGGAATTGGCAGAGTGAAAAAGAGCCCTGTGTCTGTTCAAAGGTGACCCGGGTCAGCAGAGGATGAATTTGTCATCGTTTTTTATCAGGAGTGTAATGTTTGTTAAGAGCCCAGAGATTTCTCCATTTCCTGAGGGCTTTTTCCCCTCCCCAATCTGGCAATTCTACAAAGCATAAATTGGACTTTAAAGGAATTTGCCTGGCTTGTTCTGGGTGCCACGAAATGCAAATACAGATGATGGCATCAAAAGGGCAAGGAGAGCTTTGAAGATGCAGGTCTTGTCCAGGAGCCAGGGAGCCAATGGAGCAGGGAGAGCTGGGATCCTCAGGAGAGGACACCCTGCCTCTGGGGAGAGCAAGCACACCTCAGGAAGGGAACGGGGCTTTGTCCTGTATAACCCCTCAGGCCAGCCCTGATGCCTCATCTCAGCTTCAGAGCTCAAGTGGGTAAGGAAAAAAAAAAAAGTGGAAAAGAAGCTTCCCAGAGGGATCTTCTGGAGAAAAAGGAGGGAAAGGAGAAGTGGCTGAATTCTGTTCTGCTCATATTAAAAGCAGACAAACTCCTTGTGCCTGAGTTAACTTCTGGCTCTGCTGGTGTGGGAGCCAGCAGCAAAATTCCCACTCCAACAGGACCTGGAGCTATGGAGGCGTTGTGGTTCATTGGTTGGTTGGGGTTTAGTTGCTTTTTTGGGGATTTTTTGGGTTTTTTTTTTTTTTTGGGAAGCCAGTCCCCAAACCATGGTGTTGATCCTGAATGATAGAATACATTGGATTTCACCTTTATTTTCCTTGATAGACACAGGAACAGAGAGCAGAAAAACCTCATTTTCCAGCACCACTGCCCCATCCAGGCTCGGTGCCATTATCCTGACAATAAATATCTTACACTTTCTTGGGGGGAAAAAGTGCAAAGTAAGAACTGGTTTTTATTCCTCACTCCAGCTTATTTCTCACATAATTCCCCAGCACAAGACTCCTTTATGTGCCAGCAATCAACTCTTAAAACTCACAGATAATAACAGAAATACATCCCATGATATGATTAGGGTTTCTTTTTCAGCATCTAATGATGTTAAAATAAATGGAATTATGTTGCTTTTCCTTTTTTTTTCAAGTTGGTAAATTCCCAAAGAGGATTTCCCCCATTTCTGCAATGTGCTTAAGGACTTAGAGCTCATGATCAAATGCAGATTTAAAATGGGCATGAGGGCTGGCACATGGCAGCCTCTGCTCAGAGCTGCTCAGGGCCTTTTTGTTCTGCTCCAGGAGGGTTTTTTCCCATCTTCATCGTGATTCCTGAGGCCACACGTGGCCTTTTGCAGGTTTTGTTTGTTTTTATTTTTTTTTAATTGTTCAGAAAAAGTGGTAAATGCTTTACAACAAAGAGCAAGGAAAGGTGGGGTCGTGGACAGGAGCTGGAAAATATCACTCTGCTGGGAAGTTTTTCCTTCTTTGTTTGAGGATATTCCCATGGAGTTGGGGGGATGCTGGATGCAATCTCAGCTCCGTGTCTCTGACTCTTCCCCCTCTGCTGGCAGGGCTGCCAGAGCTGTGCAGGAGCTCCAAGCTCTGCCAGAAAATCCCTGCAGGAATCCCAGAGCAAGGAGCACTCCTTGCTTGATCCGAGGGTGAGGCACCCAGGACAACTCCGGGGTGGTGGAAGGCAGGAAAATTAGAATTGTTTAGGGAGGGACTGTGCAGTCTGAGCTGTGTCTGATTGCTTTTATAGCTGTGGAACCAAGGGCAGGCCGTGGCTGAGAACACCTGGGTGTTTGTTGGATTAATCAGGAAGGGCACCTGTGCCTTTTACAACACTTCCTTTGATAACCCAAATCAGATCCCATCACTAAACCAACAAAGCATTAAATTATTCCTGTATTTTGAAACGCAAAATAAATAAAATGCAAAGTGTTGATGTAGATAAGATTGTCTCACATCCTTTTGAAAGCCACTGCAGTGCACAGAATACACACCACTGGTTCTATCACTGAAATATCATTTAGAGATCTTAGAAATGAGGATTTTTAAAGTGCACAAAGATGAGATTAGAGCTCATGAAATGCTGGGTTTTTGTGCACATGATGTGTAGGTGCTTTGTCTGGCAATAACATTTCCCTGCTCCTGTTCCTCAGCCCTTCTTGATGATTTTTTTTTTTTTTAATTCTTAATCCACTCTGCACAATTCTTTGCTTTGTTCAGCACAAAGACTTGAAAGTTGCCAAAAGTAAATGACAAACTCTTGGAGGAAGAGAACTCCAGTCCTTTAGGCAAACTTTCCCACTAGTGTTTAGAAATTTCCTCTCTCCATGGGATGAACTTTAAGGTCCCTTCCGACCCAAATCATTCCATGATTTTATGAAACAGTCTCAGCCCAAAATTAATTATTAATGTTCAAGAGATATGTCTTGGACGAATTTATTCCAACCTTCATTAAACCAAATGATGGTTTTATTAAATTACCAGACCAGATCAGATTTAGTGGCTGCTAAGTTTTCTTCTGAAATAATTCTGTGAACAGAAACATTTTTTTTTTTTTTTTTGTGAGAAGAGCAGAAAGCACAACCAATATTTTACTGAAAATAATTTCCAGGCAATCTTTTCTGCAGGAAAAAACCACCTTTTCTCTGTATTCTTTCAGGGCTGATGACAGGGCTTAGCAAGAGCATTCAGAGAAAGGATTTGCCAGCCGGGGCCTTGGGCGCATTTTCAAAACTCAGACACTTCCACCTTGTCTTTTGTTCCCGGCTCGAATTCCCCAAATCCTCTTAGGTTAATTTGTTTTCCAGCACAAACCCATATGAAACCTAAACCGCCAGAGGGGCGTCTTTTTTTTTTT
>VWYO01009072.1:150769-194435 GCA_013400275.1 Rhadina sibilatrix
ACCAAACAAACAAACAGGTAATTTTGGTGCACAACCATTTTTTCATGCATGTTTTCTTCAAGGGAAAACCAAGACAGGCTCACAGAGATGTGTGAAAGGACTCACCCAGATAAAAGAGTAAAATTTTATTGGAAAACAGCTGGAAATTTTCCATGTTTAATAAAGGCATCTCCATTCTTGAGACAACTTCACAAAGCATCTCCAGTTCCTTTCAAAATATTCTCTCCCAGACTGGTTTTCAAATTAGCCCCAAATTTTGTGCACATATGCATCAGGGCAGTGTTTTGGAGTGGCAGAACCTGCATCAGCTGGCCCTGCTCACTCCTGACTTTACAGACCCGATTTTGGATGGCCAAGTGGCCCCTTTTTCTCTCCAGGAAATGCTGATCCCCAGCAGCCCTGGGAGAAAGAGCAATTTCCTACCTGGCTTTGTCCCACTCAAAGACAGATGAGGACAAATCTGAGCCACGGAGATGATATTCACTTAATAAAAGTGGAGGCCATAAAACACAGGCCACTTTCCACCAGAAATCTCAGCGGGGAAATTAAAATATTTCTATTTCCACTCACAAGCCTTCACCAGCTGTTTGACTCTTCATGAAAATCCTTTCAGTGTTCCACAACTGAGCACGGATGCTTTCCAGGAGCGGCCTGTGGTGAGATTTCCAGTGCACTCTTGCTCTGGATAGACTTAGAATATTATTCTTCTCGTAGTATTTTTGTCACCACAACCAGTTATTCCGCAAAGAGATGAGGCAATTGGTGCCTCATGCAAAAAAAAACCCCAAGTAACCCTCCAACAATTCCTGCGAGTTTCTGTTATTCAGAAAGGTTTGATTTGGACTTTTTCAGTGGGAATAAGTAATTAGTGCTTTGCTTTATCTCCAGTCTGTTCGAATGGAGTTCAGTGATTGGTGAGGCAGTTTTGGATGGAGGTGCAGTTGCCCTGGCAACAATCGGGAGTGAAATCAGAACCTTTTGAGCAGCCAGTGGAATGTGGTTCCACTTGGATGACAATGGGTCAGAGCGCTTTAATGGGCAGAATGTAATCCAGTGCAACAGGATTTATTGCCACTGTGACATCAGATTGACACCATTCCTGCAAATTCTTCAGCTCCTGACAGACCTCGGCTGAAATCTCCTCAGTGGGAAAAGTCGGGGAAACGCCGTTAATCGTTTTGTTTTCCAAACCAGCCAGAGCCTGTGCGTCCCAGGGGGCTGGGAGGAATATCTTCCAAGCGAGTGAAACCCAAGCTCCCTGCACAGAGCCCCAGTGAGTGGCTGTCCCGGACACCAGGAATGGTTCTGAGAACCAAAGGAACACTCTGCTGGGTGCTGAGTGTGCTGGCCCAAATCTGCTGGAGAACTTCCCCACTTGCTGGGTTTTATATGGCCAGAACAATTCCCAGCCATTTCCAGGATGGTGATTCAGGCTCTTAAACCTGATTGCATCTGCTGACAGACAAGACCTTGCAGGAGCAAGTCCTAAAGCAACACTGGATGAAAAGGTTCCCTGTTCGGTGTGGAGGGACAATATTTCATCCCTCCTGCCTGGACGTTTTTCCAGCTCCTGCAATAAGGATCCTTTTATTCTGGAAGATCCCAGAGTTGTTTCTAAATGGATACAATGCCCGGGACCAGGACAGGAGAATGTGCTGCCTGCAGCTTTAAGGAAATGCAGGTTGGGGTGCCAAAATCTGTCCTTCCACCCTGAACCAAAAGCACAGAAACGTTGGCATCCCTTGGGACGTCCCTACAGACCTCTGTCACACATAGAAATCCAGAGCCACCTGTTTTGGTAGCATCAGAAATGGCCCTTAGCACTCATTTTAAGTAGGTGGCCCTTGAACCTTTTACCAATTTTCCTTTAGAATCAATGGAGGTAGTTCCCATTCATTTTTTAATTTGAAAAGCAGATTTTTATTTTTTTTTTCTCAGTCACAAGGCTGGTACCCTGCACGTCCTTTCATTGTTGATAGGAGGATTTACAACAATCAAGCCCCAAGCTGGTGAGCTGTTCCTCTCCTTGGAATTAATCCCGGAGAACAATTGAGCCAGACAATGACATGACCTGTTTCTTGTCTTCCTCAGTGGGAAATGGGCTCGGAGCTTGGGTCCATAAACAGCCAAGGGTGTGGAAGGCGAGGAGTGACCTCAGGGCTGGGTTTTACAGGCAGAACAAAGAGATCTCCGAGCCTGATTGGAAAAACACCCCGAGGGCAAATTGATGGCACAAGATCATAATAATCAACACACGTCATGGCGTGGCTGTGGTGCCTTGAGAGGGCTGACCTGAAAAGAGGCTGGACAGAGAATAAAGCAGATATTTATTGAAAGGCTTCTAGGATCTGCTTTGGGCAGGACAGGAGCTTGACCAGGGCTAAACTCAAAGGGGACCCAAAAGGGTCCCAAAATGGACAAAGGCTCACCAGGTCTGACACTTGGATCAGTTTGGGTCCATTTGCACCTTGGGGTTGAATTGTCCAATTGCAGCTGCAGGTTGGGAGGTCCCATCCTTCTTGTTCCTCCCTCCAGCCACCCTTGTTTGTGCTGTTGGACTGAAAGTTGTCCTTGGTGTGCAGCAGGAGCAGGATTTGTTTTGTGTCCCTGCTGTGTGCAGAGCTGAGTGAGCCTGAATGTGAGGCTGAGAGCTGCAGCCTGGGCAGCACAGAGTCTGAAACACAGGGAAGAGAAAACTGAAGGTGTAATAAATTTTTGAGAGCCAACTTCATTGAAAGCGATTTATTTACCAGAGAAAATTGTCAAAGCTCACAATCAAGGAAGCAGTGCCAGCACTGGGTGAAATCGCGAGTACAGCCTCTGTCACTGTACCCAGGGGTTGTCACCAAGTGTGCCCTGTGCTGCTGGTTTTAATACAGTGTTTGCTGTACCTGATCTCAGTCCTGTCCGAGATACATATTCATGTATCTTTGTTTCCCTGCTGCAAATCCTCCCTGAGTAGATTTACTGGAATTGGGCATTGGGATTCACTATCTTGACCATACTGATAAGATACGTATCAGTTGCTAGTTGCTGGGTCCTGGGTAGACTCATCAGTGGTGAAGGTCCATCTCCTCCCAGCTGCACCCTCTTCTTCTGCTAATGTGGTTTCCTCCTGAGCTGGCAGCCATGTCACAATCTCTTCAGGACAAGTTTTTCAAGGTGTTTGTGACTTCAGCTTCAAGGTTACAGTGTAGATTTTTATAAAACATATTTACCATAAAACCGAATTACATACCATATTTATCACATCACACAAACATTTTGAGAACATGAATTACCATCTAGCACAAAGGCATCAACTGCAGCCCCTGGCAGCTGCTTCACACACCAGGAGCAGAGTCCTGGGTGACTGTGGGGCTTTGGCAGCAGCAAGGACATCGTTGTGACCTGGCAGCACTGGGATGGGCTGGAGGCTCTGATGCCTCAGGATTTCAGCTTTTCTATTTTCATCTGTTTGTAACCCTGCAGTTCTTTAGTGTGTAACCCCAGTCTCCACACACAGGGTCAGCTGCTGCTTCCCCATGTGGGTCAGACACAACAATTCCTCTGCAGGCCTGGGAATCAAGGACACCTCACTGCCTCAGGCCCCAAGGGATGGAAACAAAAGTGAGTTGGGGGCAGCAAACCTGGGGTAAATGACTTCATCACCTGAAGCTGTAATTGGCAGATGAACCCCCAATCTGCAAATGGACCAAACTGATCAAAGTGTGAAACCCGTGACCATTGTCCATTTTGGGTGGGCTTCATCTGCCCTAAATGTTCCTGGAGGCCCTTCAATAAACTGCTTTTATTCCCTTGATTTTGTCTGGCCTCTGTTTTTAGGCAGCCTGAAAAGGCATCAGGTCATCCTCAGGGATGTTTGGGGCCATTATTGCTCTCAGATTACTTTCCCTTTGTTCCAGTACTCCTGGCATTGTTCCAGCACATCTGAGGGGACATTTTCATTCTCCTTAGTCCACACTTTCTTTCCCTCCCCGTGATCAGCCTTGCAGTTGCTACCAAATTAAGACACCCGAGTGATGGGGTTTTGTTTGGTTGGGTTTTGGGTTTTATTTGTTTGTTTTCGAATTTTTGTTTGGTTGTTGTTGGTATTTTGTTTGTTTTGTGATGGTAGTTGTTTTTGTTTGTTTGTTTGTTTGGTTTTTTTTTTTTTTTNTGTTTGTTTTCGAATTTTTGTTTGGTTGTTGTTGGGTTTTGTTTGTTTTGTTTGTTTGTTTTGTGTGTGTGTGTGTGTGTGTGTGTGGGAAATACCACTTTGTGCTCTTCAAAGTTCTTCCCTTCCCTCAGAGCCTCTCATCCCGAGCTGATGGAGCTTAGCAGCATACGGAATGTTCCAGAGGAGGAATGCCACCAGCCTGAGCTCCTGATTTGGGGCTGGGCAGGCCTTGGCAGTGATTCCTGGTTTCCTTAATCACCTTGGGATTTGTGTGAATTTGGAAGGACTCTGGCTCTGAGCGGGAGCAAGTGATGCTGTAGTTCCATTTCATTCAGTGAAAACAGGAATAAAAACGACCCAGGAAAAATACAGCACAGAAAACAGGATAAATCTCCTACTGAGGCTGTGTACATCACTCCTGAATTTAATTTAATTCGGATGGCCCATCACTTATCCAACTCCCAACTAATCTGGGGTGAATCAGGGGACAGTGACAGTAAATTTCAAACCAGAGGGTGAAATTCTCTTAGCCACGCTCGTCTCTGCTGACAGCAGCCCTGTAAAGGTAACATGGAATAAATGAGAGAGACATTTATTTCACAGCCCCACAGCACCTGTGAGGCCAAACAGAAAAGTTGTCTCTCAAAACAATCTTTGGGAATTTCTTTGGCAATAAAATCAACCCTACTGCAGTTTAGATATCATTTTTTTGAGCGTGTGGAGTGTTGACATTTGCAATGTAGCAGGTTTTTATTTGATGTATTTTTGTTAACATGGGCTCTGATAAGATCTGCTCGCTCCTTCACACTGTTTGCCCGGAGAAGTAAAACAGGAAAAACACGGCTGGCTGAGCAGCTCCGTGGCAAACAGCTTGGAATAGGCTGAATTCCCATCCAGGAGCTCCTGCCCTCAGCAGTGCTGGGGGAAAATCTTCCACACAAAGGGCAAACCACAGACTTCCAATCCTGGGCTTCAAGGGGCACAAATCAGCCTCTGTGCCAGTCACAGGGAGGCAAAAATCTCCTTTAAAACAATCCCTACGTTTTTTGTTTTGTTGTTTGTTTGTTTGTTTGTTTTAAATTAAAGGCAACTTCTAGAGACATACATTCCTCACATCACAGACCTGAATAAGGGGTGCAGGGATATTGGAATATCCCTGGAATACGAATGTTGGAATATGCCTGGATAAGGGGCATGGGGATAATGGAATATCCCTGGATAAGGGGCACAGGAGTGTTGGAATATCTCTGGATAAGGGGTGCGGGAATACTGGAATATCCCTGAATAAAAGGCACAGGAATACTGGAATATCCCTGGATAGAGGGCACAGGAATGTTGGAATATCTCTGGATAAGGGGCACAGGAATATTGGAATATCCCGGAATAAGGGACACAGGAATACTGGAATATCCCTGGATAAGGTGTGCAGGAAAACTGGAATATCCCTGTATAAGGGGCACAGGAATACTGGAATACCCCTGGATAAGAGGCACAGGAATACGGGAATATCCTTGTATATGGGGCACAGGAATGTTGGATAAGGGTCCCAGCTGGAAGCAGAGTGGCTGTGCTGGAAATCCAGGCTGTGCTGTCCTGGTGGCCTCTCCTGGCTTGCAGCAAACAGGAAGGACAGGAGCTCGCTGCCTGCCTCAGGAAGCTGAGCTGCACAGGGTGACGTTAAGGAAGCTGTCCCTGAGCCTGGAAGAACCCTTTTGGAATATCAGCTCCTGCTGCCCCCAGATTCCCAGATTATTAATAACCTGCTGTGTTTTGGGAAGGGGCAGAGCAGCCAATAATGGAGCTGAGGGTGTTGGCTCCGTGAAATGAGTGCTCAGCACTCTCTGATCTCATTCTGTCATTGTTCCTGCCCCGCCACTCACCTACTGCTGATTACATTAATTCATTAATTACATCATNGGTGTGCAGCAGGAGCAGGATTTGTTTTGTGTCCCTGCTGTGTGCAGAGCTGAGTGAGCCTGAATGTGAGGCTGAGAGCTGCACCCTGGGCAGCAGAGCCTGAAATGCAGGGAAGAGAAAACTGAAGGCATCATCAGGACAGAAACCCGTGAGTCAGGGGAGGAGGAAATGCCAATTAGTGCTGGCACTGGTTTTTGATTGCCTCGCAGCTCATTTGCATTAAAGCCCAGGGGCCTGCTGAGTTAAGGGGTAGGTCGGTTACGGATTTCCAAAGGGAGAAGCCTGGATTGAAAATACATTTTTTCAGCTGTTCCATCTCTTTGTGGCTGTTCCTGGATCCCAGGAAGGTTCCAAGGCCAGACTGGACGGGGGTTGGAGCAGCCTGGGGCGGTGGGAGGTGTCCCTGCCCATGGCAGGGGGCTGGAAGAAGATGATCTCCAAGGTCCTTTCCAACCCAAACCATTCCACGATTTTCAGCTCTAGGATGTGTCCCAGCTGTTGCAGCTTTAGGAATTGAAACTGCAGGAGATTGAGCAGAAATAGAGACTCTTCGGTCCTGTCAGCTGATAATCAAAACACAAATGGCTGTCAGCTGATGGGAGGAGAACCAGGACAAGGGATTTCTGGGCAGGAGGAGGAGATGGCAGTGGCCCTGGGGGGATCCAGCTGCCCCATCCCAGTGTGGGATACAGGGCAGGGTCACCTCTCAGGCTTGGCTCAGGCGTTCCTGCTCACTCTGTTTCCCTGCTGGGCCATCCCAGTTCAGTCCCAGTTCAGGTTCAGCTGTACTGGGGCAGCCTGGGGCACCCAGCCAGCACCCCACGAGGGGCTGCTAAGGGTCCATTAGGGACACTCTGACAGCAAGAATGTGGATATTGGCTAAATATGTAAAATGAACCTTCACTTGTCGTGCATCCTATGCAGCAGAGGACTTTGTTCTGAAAGACTGAGTATTATGTCACTGAAAATAAAACAGGCTGCTCATCTGCACCTTTATTCCTATCTCCTGCAAAATATTTTTCTGCCTAAACACAAGCAGAAAATAATTTTTTTTTGAACTTTATCTTATTAGTGGAAAGTCTTGAATTGCTATTTGAGACAACAAACATCAAGAACATTTGAGCTGAACAAATTGCCATATCAGAGAACTGCAGGAGTTAATCCCACAACAAAATAGTGTATGTATCTTTAAAACAAGATTACACCGGGTTATTTGACTGACCTGCTGGGTCCAGCCCCCTCCCTGCAGGAGCTGCTGGGAGCTGAGGTTTAGGAGAGGAGAGGGAAGAGTTTTACGTTTCCCCCCTGCCAAAGTGTCTGGGACAGAGAATGGCAACGAGGCCCCAAATCCAGAGCCTTGAGTTGCCAGCACTTTCCATTTCTCCTGGGATTTCAGTGTTTCCACTGCTGGCTCCTGGCTGAAGCCGTGCAGTGCAAATAAATCCAGACATTTGCAGCTTTCTATGGATTTTGGGAACTGCTCTGAGTGGGAAGCAGGGAGCTGCTTCCCTCTGAACCTGTCCTGTGGCTCCGGAATGGGCAACCAGCCTGCACCAAGGAGCTTCCAGTCTGTCTTCTCCAAACATAAGGGGCCAAACATCTTCATTTTTATTTTTTTATTGGTTTTGTTGTAAGCAGGCCTGGTTTCACTTATATGAATTAAATGTCAATATATCTGTGAGTTGTTCCAGTGGGGATCACAGCACCTCTGCATGACTCAGAGATCTCTGCAAAGCTCTGCTGCTCTTTGGTGTCTATGTCTGGTCTTTAAAATGCTCAATAAACACTTTAATATTGAGACTTTAGGTCTCCGTCTGTATGGAGGCATTGAATGAGGAGTCTAAGAAATAAATAATATTTTGCTCTGGGTTTGGTGGCTTAGAATCAGAATGGTTTAGGTTGGAAGGGACCTTAAAGATAATCCAGTGTTTTATTTATTTTAAAAAATATATAAAATATATAAATATATATATACACACACATTATAATTTTTATTGTTTTGTTACTTTTTTCTTTTTTTACTTGCAATATTGTCTTCTGCTGCTGAAAGGGTTTTGTATGAAGAAATGCTGGAGGGGACAGGTGTCAGCTGCAAGGTGGAGCCCTTGGTGACCTGTAGCACTCACTTGGCTCAGCTGAAGGGATGGGAAGAACAAAATTTTTGCTCTCAAGGGAAACTTGAGCCTTTTAAAAGCTTCACTCTGGTGGCATCCAAGATGTCACTGTGGATTTAGGGCTGAAGCACATTGGGATGTGCTCCATCCACAGCTGGTCATGCTCTGTTACGGGAACCCCTCTCCTACATCCCTGCTCCCCGTGGTCTGGCTCTGGGGTCAGTTCAGGGGATTTTATGTTCCCTTTCCCCTGGCAGAGCTGCCCTTCAGTGACCTGTGGGGATCTGAGCTGACAAACATTAAACGTGTTGGCTTGCACTGCCAGAGCGCAGGGATGGATGGGATTTGGGGAGAATTCCTGGCTGTGAGGGCAGTGAGGCCCTGGCACAGGGTGCCCAGAGAAGCTGTGGCTGCCCCTGGATCCCTGGAATTGTTCAAAGCCAGGCTGGACTTGGAGCAACCTGGGATTGTGGGGTTTGAATAGAAGGACACATCAGAAGCAGAAAGATTGGCTGTGAGTACCAGCCAATCCCTTTGCAAAAGTCCCTTTGCAACAAAAAGAGTGAGAGGAAGGAAGGAAAGAAGGAAGAGCCTTAATGCTGTCCTACAATAGATTTATTTAGGTTTGTGGGTGGTGGATTATTTTAAAAGGAACAAGTGTTGGAGCCAATCCCAAAGCAGCCTGAAGGTTCTGACTTGTCACATTTCTGGTCTCTGAGCTGAAACCCTTCCAGGGTTACACAACAATGACTAAAACTGGAAACCTTTCAGATCATTTCCAAAATGAAGGAGGAAACTGAGGTGATTGCTAAAGCAACACTGGAGAAAGAGAGAGAGAGAGAGAGAGAGACAGAGACCATTTCTTGTGTGAGGGTGAGAGTGAGCACCCAATTTCATTTGGAGGTTTGGGGTTGTTTTCTTTTTGATTTGATCTCAGGACGGAATTATCCTGGAACTCAGATCTTCACATTGTTTTGCTTAATGTTTTACAAACAGGCTGTTGAGTGAAGTTGTCACCGAACAAAAATTCACCCCTATTGTTTACACAATGGGAAAAGGGAGTCATAAAAGGGGTGTAGCAGCAATTTGTTAGGTATTAGGTTACGGTGCAAGAGAGATTATCCTCACAAAACACTGAGCCCTAAATTCCAAATATCGGGATTAAATTGGCAATTACATCCAGTGAAAGGCTCATCTTGATGCTTTGAAGTGACTGTTCCGAGAGAGCTGGTGATCAGGAGTTCCAGTTGTTCTGGCACAGCTGCTCTGCTCAAGAGGAACTACATGAAAAGTATAAATATGATAAGAAAATCTGCTCCTGCTGGTGTTTGCTTTGTGGCAGCTCTTCACTGGGTAAAAGTAGCTGCTGAGTTCGCTCCTGGTTCTGCCACTGCACTCCTTTTATGACCTTTGAAATACAGGAATTGCCTCCCATATCTGATTGGGGTGGGATTTTTAAAGAATACCAGTTTGGGGGTTCAGTGTGGAGGCCTCTGAGCACAGGTCTCTGGAGCAGTTCTGTATCTCCCTGAGCATTTTAGGATCCAACACGGTAAAATCCTGGCCTTGTCTTAGATAATTAAGAATCATCCTGGTTTCTGAACTCTGATACATTTATGAACAACTCTCTGCCATTCAATCTAAAGAAATCTTTTGAGATTTCTCTGTTTCTGCCTTCCTACCACCCTGTCTGGCTTTCCTGCTTTGTTTTTATCTCTGACAAGCTTCTGTTTGCAGGGGGAAAATACATTTATTAGAATGGAGAGCAAAAATTCTGTGAACTTCAGCTGTGCTGCAATGCAAGGGAAGGCTCATGATGTGCACAAACATGCCCAGAAATCAAGGAAAAAAACCAAACCAAACCAAACCAAAAAAACAAAAAAAAACAAAAAAACCAAAACCAAACAAACAAAAAACTCAAACAAACAAAAAAAACAAACAAAAAAACCACACACACACGGAGAAAGTAAAAGCAAGACAGAAAATGGGGAGGGTTTTTCTGTGTCAGTGTTAGAGGAAGGTGAAAATGCTTCCTGGCAACATCTGAGAGTCATTTGCAACAACAGATCCCTGAGCTTTAGTGAGTAGAGAATGTTTTTAAATCCTCCCCCACCCCCTTTGTTAATCTTTACCAGGTAACAGGACCTCTAGTGAGATCATGGGGCTTTCTTAGGGATGTGTCAAATATTTCCAGTTTGGAAAATCAGGCTTTTGAAATGACTCTGGGTGAGACTGAAGGTCATCAGTCCGGTTGGGACTCTGTGGTCTTTGGTAATAATTTGGTGATAATCAGATTCTCCTGAGCCTTCTGCAGAAGTCAGAGTGCCTCAGCAGAGGGAGGAAGAAACATCTGGGTTCCCAAGCTCCCAGTGCTGGTCTGGAACAGGGAAATCATGTGCCTGTTCCACAGTGTCCCTAGGAATGAGGGGCAGATCCCAGTCCTGATGTACATCATCCAGGAACACTGCAGGGTGGGTCTTTGGGCCTGAATGTTCTGAGCAACATCAATGTCAGAGAGTTATTAATGCATGATTATTAATTGTTATGGTTGTTATTGCACTCAGGAGACTTGAAGAGGTGGCCTTGGAAAGTGCAGGTTTGGATTATGTTTGAGCACACTCTAAATACTGGGAAATATCTCGATGCTTTGGAGTGGCTGAGGAGGTTCTTTCCAGGGATTTTAGGTCACTTGGGGCAGTCCCCACTTTGCAGTTTGGGGTTTTGGGTTACCTGAGGCAGCCCCCACTGTGCAATGCCAAATGTCTGTGAGAAATCCAAGTTTAACAAAACCAGGAAAGCTTAACTCAGGTCCTAGGAGCAGTCCTTTTCTGGCAGCCCTGCTCTGCACTGGTTCTTTTTTGCTCCATCCAGCTCCAGGGCTGGATGTTAGGTTTTGGTTTAGGGAGCTCTGCATCACGTTCCCTTTCTTATTGCAGACATACTTTGGATTGTTTTGGGAAATCCCAACCTGTTCCATGGCTTCCTGTACCAGACCCAAACTCATCTCAGACATCCACAGGAGCATTTTTATAATTCCAACTGGTGCTTAGGAGAAACCCTGCGTAGAGTCAGAGTTCCCCAAACCAGTCACCTCCACCTCAAAGTTGTCTCCTGGTTGTGGCAGATGAGCAGAAAATCAGAGTGGCCTTTACTCCTTTGCTGTGTGTGTCACCATCCAAGGTTCTTCCCACCAAAATCCAAAGGTGGTGCCAGCAAAACACAGTTTTGGAAATGTGAAGATTTTCTGATGGTGACAGCAGGGAGGGGGATCCACTCAGGAGCCTTTGATTGGTGAAGTTGAGTCCCTTTGAGAGTCCTGGGATGTTTGGGAGTATTTTCAGGGGTCTCAGGTTTGAAGCAGTCAATAAGAAAAGCAGTAGGATCATGGAATATTGAGTTGGGAAGGATGAAGGATGATTCAGTCCAGCCCCTGGCCCTGACACCCCAACAATCCCACCCTGGGCATCCCTTGGAGTGGTGTCCAAATGCTCCTGGAGCTCTGGCAGCCTCGGGGCCGTGCCCATTCCTCTGGGGAAAGAACCTTTCCCTAAAATCCAAGAAGAAAACCTTCCCTGGAACAGATCCAGCCATTTCTTAGTTCCTGTCCTTGTCAGAGAGCAGAGATCGGGGTTGCCCCTCAACACAAAGCCCCACAAATGTTTTTATTTAAGATCATATTGGCTCCTGATTACAGTTCACTTAATTTTCACACCTCACATTATGAGGTTCTTAAAAAAACCACCGAAAAAGCCCCAAACCTCAACAGGTTTTTCTGTTTGTTGTTAAACACGGCTTTGAAAAATGTTGGGTCAAGTGTCTTCAGTAGAGCAGGCTGCACTGTTTGTTTAAAACTCTGAGTGAAGCAAGTCATACGAATGTTTCCAAAGACCCTATTCCAAGAAGTATTTTTGGAAACATTAATGTTGTGTTTTTTAATGAAGGCCACATTCTGAGGCTACGACACCATATGTCACATTCATTTCTGGGCTGGAAAAAAAAAAAAAAAGGAAAAAAAAAGAGGAAAAAAAAAAGAAATGGAAACTATGTTTGGCTTTTAAGTGTTTTTGGATGAATGTCTCTGCATGCTTGTCATTGTTCCTTGGATGAGGGGAGAGTTCTTGGGCTGTTAATCCAGTCCATCCTATATATTTTACACTCCATGGGCCTGACTTTCCTCTGCCTGGAAGTGTGTGCAGTCATTTCTGCTCAGGCAAAGGGAGTGAAGACCTGAGGAAAAGAATTCCCCTAGGAAAGTTGGTTTTTCTGAAATTCTCTTTTCTTAAATTAATTTTCCATGGATTTCTTGGCTCCACTGAAGGCCTACATCCGAACTCTGAAACCAGTTTAAAAATGGGAAAAGAGCTTGTCATTTTTCCATCAAAAACTTGCAGTTTCTGGAAGAAAAATGACAGGTTTCCCACAAAAATATTAAGTTTTTTGTTGTTGTTGTTTGGTTTGTTTTTTTTTTTTTTTTCCTTTAGGAATATCAGTTAGAAGCATGAAATTAGCAAAAAATTGGAATTTTTCTGCTGTGTCCCCATCACTTCTGACTGGTTTGTATGTTAATGGTTGGGATGTTGTGGAATGAGCTGGAGACTTGCAGAAAAAGGATTTGTCTTTTTAAATGACAGGTTTTATATTGGATTCCAGGTGATGAGGTCTCAATTTCTAACGTAATTCTTCTTCTTGGTCGCTAAATATGGCCCAGGACTGGTGCTTCTCAGTTCTTCTCTGCTCTGACAGAGGAATCTCCTAATCCACATCACTGCCTAAATTTGTGTCACCCACAACTTCCATTAACACCCTCCATGTTTGTTTCAGACTCATTAATTAAGATTTAAATATTTTTGGCAGCTGGATATGTTTTTGTTTGCTTTAAGGAAGGATTTCAGAGGCTTTCCAGGACCTCGGGGGGTGGGTTCTTTTTTCATTTGAAATGTAAATAATTTTCTCCAAATTGAACAAACATGTCACTATAGCACCAGCTCAGTCAAGTTCACTTCACAAGAGCGAGTTTTCCTGGGCAATGCTGGAACATAAATAATGATGGATGATTGTGTGTTTGATACATTTTTTGGCTAAAACACACCAGCACTGAATTTTCCTGCCCATGTGACTGAAGTTTTATCTCTAAATAAGGGAGTTTTACCATTTTTTTTTCTAATGGAGGAAAATGAGAAAAATTGCAGAAAGCAATTAATTACCTCCAATATTTGGCCAAATTTAAGTGATTTGTGCCATTTGTGACTGCTCAGGGGAGCTCATCCTGCTTGTAATGTTGCTTCATGGGATCATTAAAGGAGTTACTCACAACAGAGTCACCGCAAAGGTTTTTGATTTCTCTTTTCAAGTTTTAGGGTTGATAAGGACATATCTGACTGGTTGAATTTGTAGCTGTCTCATATTTCTAGGCCTAATTTTGAGCAAAGTTGTGTAATGGATGTCACAGCCTGTACCCTTCCAAAAATTACCCGTGATGGCCACAGAGTAAATGGGGTCAGATTTGGAAATTCAGATAAAAACAGACTTTCTCCTTTTTTTCACAGATTTCTAATGAAGAGAGAAAACAACCCCTGGGACCTTCTATAAGCTGAGGCAGAGATGAGGAAGATGAATGACCAAAGTGGCTGCTACAGGCCTGTGAATATCCAGGGAAATAAGGTCAGTTACCGCGGCACCTGTCGGGAGAGCCCGGAAAAGGAGGTGAAAAAGCTGCAGAAGAGATTTCTCCACAAGGATGGCAGCTGCAACGTCTACTTCAAGCACATCTTCGGGGAGTGGGAGAGCTATGTGGTGGACATTTTCACCACGCTGGTGGATATCAAGTGGCGCCACATGTTTGTGATTTTCTCCCTGTCCTACGTGCTCTCGTGGCTGTTCTTCGGCCTGGCATTCTGGCTGATTGCCATCCAGCACGGGGACCTGTTCAGCGACGAGGAGGTCACCCCGTGCGTGGCAAATGTGCACAGCTTCACGGGAGCCTTCCTGTTCTCCCTGGAAACCCAGACCACCATCGGGTACGGGTACCGCTGCGTGACCGAGGAGTGCTCGCTCGCCATCCTCATGGTCATCCTGCAGTCGGTGCTGAGCTGCATCATCGACACCTTCATCATCGGGGCGGCCCTGGCCAAGATGGCCACAGCCCGGAAGAGGGCCCAGACCATCCGTTTCAGCTACTACGCCGTGGTCGGGCTGAGGGATGACAAGTTCTGCCTGATGTGGCGCATCGGGGACTTCCGGCCCAACCACATGGTGGAGGGCTCGGTGCGCGCGCAGCTGCTGCGCTACAAGGAGGACAAGGAGGGCAGGATGACCATGGAGTACCGGGACCTGAAGCTGCTCAATGACCAGATCATACTGGTCACACCGGTCACCGTCGTCCACGAGATCGACAGAGACAGCCCCTTGTACGGCCTGGACCGCAAAGCTCTGGCCAAGGACAACTTTGAGATCTTGGTGACGTTTGTCTACACGGGCGACTCCACCGGGACTTCCCACCAGTCGCGCAGCTCCTACGTCCCCAGAGAGATCCTGTGGGGCCACAGGTTCAACGATGTCCTGCACGTCAAGAAGAAGTACTACAAGGTGGACTGCCTGCAGTTTGAGGAGACCACAGAGGTGTACGCCCCTCACTGCAGCGCCATGCAGCTGGAGCGGAAGGAGCAGGAGTGGAACCGCGCCGAGAAGACGCGGGAGAAGCAAGCGGAGAAGTCAGCCCTGGAAATCAAGCCCAACCAAAAGTCCTTCAGCGCTGTTGCCCTTGTCACCAGTTGTGAGGATCCTGAGGAGCCAGTGACAGCTTCCAGCCAGCCTCCTGGAGAGGATTCCTACAGGAAAGCAGCCGTGACCTTGAGCAGGCTCTCCATAGAGTCCCAAATCTGACTTTTCCTGCCGTTAAAACCCCTCCCAACAGATTCTCCCCTCATACTCCTTGAATACAAACAATGAACAGCCGTATTTGTATCCCAGACCTGGTGCCCACACTGTCACACGCTGTCACACGCTGTCTGTCACACGCTGCCACACCCTGCTGGGCTGCCAGGGGCAGCTCTGCACTGGTTGCTGTGGGCACAAGGGAGCAGCTTCCAGTTGGGATGCCCGGAGAGCCCCTGCACTTGAGCAAACCCCATGAGAAATTCCTTCCCCTGCTGGGACCAGGGCTGGCGTGCCCGGAGACACAGAATGACCTTGGCAGGGCACACAAGCCATGCCCTGTGCCCTCTGGGTAGGGGTTTCAAAGCTGCCTCACTGGTTTGGAAAGCCCATTCCCAGTCCCTCCAGGAGGCTCACAAGCTCCATTATCCTAACAAATGATTCCTCAGATGCAGCCTCATCCCAGAGCTCCTCTGGGGAATCTGTGGGGTTGTTCTTTGTAAGACAAAGGAATTAAGTTTCCTGGATGGCTTTGGACACCTGTTCACACCCTGCCCAGTCCCATGGGATCCACAGTGGGATCCTGGAGAGCTTTCACTCCCTAATCATGAGCCATTCCCTGGGGTGCCGCTGCCTCAGCAGCCGGAGGGATTCAGGAGGTAAAAAAACAATCAAAACAAGACCTCCAGTTCTAAATCAGCAAAATCGGGTTGAGCCTTGAGGAGAAGATCGTGTCTGGAGTGAGCTGTGCAATATTTTATATCAAATCCTCTTTCATTTCATGCCACTTTTCTTTTTAGCGTGTTGCGCTTCCTTGCAAAGACAAAGATCAATCTGGAGAACAAACAGGGTGATTTTGTCAAAATGAAAAATGCTTGTCTGAGATGGCTGTGCAAAAATGATCCTTCACGGAGAAATCCAACAACTCTGTTGGCTCAAACTGGGAAAAAAGGGAAAAGGTTGATGCTCTGAAGGTGTCTGTGACGTGGAAGTTCCATGCTCTGCACATCTCTGTAATTATTTAGTGAGCAATGCCTCATCATGCCTTTTCCCCTGATGACTGCAGTTCATTTGCGTTGTGTTTAATTATCCTGCAAATGTAAAATAATCACATTTGTGGGGCTGATCTCACCTGAGCTTAGCAGCAAAGAAATTCAGCGTTTGCCTGCTCTCTGTGCTCACTGGAACTCTTCTGTCTCCACAGGGGAGTTCATCCACCGTCTTCAGGTTTTTAGGGGGCTGAGGGCAGCAGG
Organism: Rhadina sibilatrix; assembly: GCA_013400275.1. NCBI lineage: Eukaryota > Metazoa > Chordata > Aves > Passeriformes > Phylloscopidae > Rhadina > Rhadina sibilatrix. The sequence goes on from VWYO01009072.1 coordinate 167,086, forward strand.
ATGAGTTTTCCTGGAAATGTTCATCCCTCTCCATTTATTGCTGAAGGAGATGAAACGACTGCTGTGGAAATGCTGGCTAACTTTAGGCTGCTAAAATTAGGTCTGACGAGTCATTCACATCATTCTGACTAATTAATTGGGATTTTATGAGCTCATCACATTTAATGAAGAAAAAAATAGCCTGCTAAGGGCCTTTTTTTTTTTTTTTTTTTTCCCCTGCTATTTACTCTATGTAGTAGTAGGATTGCTGGATTATTTTAATGTATTTCTCTTTTGCTAGCACTTGTCTCTGGATAAACATGATCCCTTTAGGTAAAACCAAAGCCTGGGGGTGTTAGTTATTCCAAAACTCATTAATTAGCCTATTTTATGTGCTGATTCATCAGCAGCAACCACTTATAAGTGCAGTAAAAGCCATCTTCTTGTATCCTGGATTTAAACACTGGCAGACATGGGGGAAACAGTCTAAAAAAATGGCAAGGAATGTAGGAAAATGTAGGAAAATGTAGGAAAATGTGGAAGGGTCTCAGTACTTCTGTGGTGTTGGAATAAAACACCACTGGGATTGAATAAAATAGAATATCACCTTCCAGACATGGGAATTAACCCTTCCACTCCCCTCAGATCCTGTGTGGGATGCTTTCATCTAATGCTGGGCACCCCCTTTTGGGAAAGACGTGGAGAAATTGGAAGGGAATTAGGTGATGTGGAAAAGCTGTCAGTGAGGAAGGAGGGAAATGATTCACAGTGTTTCAGTCCTAAAAATGGTTGGGAGGCACAGAGCTCTCAAACACAGAAAGTGCATTTGGGAGTGGGGGGAAAATCTGGGGCTGGGAGAAGATGGGACAGGAAAAGATGGGATTAAACTGGGGGAAAGGGAGGGAAAATAATTAGGAAACCCTGCACGAGGGCGAGGGTGACAGAGATGAGGGTTTGAAACCTCTGTAGTGGCTCTGGGAAACCTGATGGAGGAGGAAGCAAGTGTCAGCAGTGAGACAGAAAAGCCAGCCTGGAACTTCCCCAGCCCTGTGCTGTGGAGGCCGGCAGGCCGGTCAGTAATGTGGGCGCTCTCCCTTGGAGAGAGAGCAGCCCCTGGGCTTCCGGTGCGTGGTGGTTCCCCTAGGAGACTGCTCCCACCCCAGGGCCAGCAAATGTGTTCCTCCCATGAGGCTTTGCGGCTGATATGTTAATCAGCTAGACCTCATTGACTCTTTCCCTACTTCCTCCTTTTTACCCTGATTGGTCCATTTTCGGTCCTTCCCCTGATTGGTACATTTGTCCTTTTCACCCTACCTGATTGGTCCGTTTTTGATCCTTCCCCTGATTGGCCCATTTCTCAATCCTCCCCCCAATTGGCCAAGTTGTGTAACCCTGCCCCCTGGCTTCCCTATATAAGTCTCCGCTCTCTCTGGTTCTGCGACCCTGGATCCCTTCAAGGAAGCAGCAGAATAAAAGTTCCGAGGAGCCTCCAGACAAAGACCCCGCCTCTCCTTTCGTGTAACCCTGCAGGCTCAGCTCTCAACTGAGCTGAAATCACAAGGTGGCTGCAGTTGTGCCTGTGTGACCAGGTGTGTCCTTTTCAGGGCGCTTCTCTGGGGACGTGGCGGCACCGACCGTTCTGCTCTGTGATCCTGAGGTTTCCACCCACAGCGCGTGTCCCACATGGACACAGCTGCACTGAGCTCACCCATGGGGTTTGCTTCATCTCAGAGTGAAGGGACTTGGAGGGGTGAGATGTTGCTGAGAGAAGTGACCAAAATCCCCACATTCTTACCCAAGGTGCCAATTCCAGGTGCTGGGTGCCAAAGCAGCTCCACCTGTGGAACTGGGGAGCTCAGCTGCCTTTCCCTCCCCAAGTTCTCTTCCCTGTGAGCCTCTGGGAAAAAATTCTTCCTTTGGAATGGCTTTGCTGGAAGTGAAAGTACCAGGAGTTGGGTTTAGGGATTTGTCCCGTGTTTTTTTGGCACAGAGAGATACAAATAATAAATACAAATACATGAGTATGGCTGGTAAGGTGTGCCTGGGTCAGCTGGTGAGGGTCAAGAAGAAACTTCTCTCCTGGGCATGTTAATTCATAAAAAGCTACTTTATAATTTCTTCTACTTTTATCTCCAACTTCTGATCCCAGCCCGTGTTGGAGACAGGATGCTGGGGAACCACTGCTCTCAACCAGCCTGGCTTTTTTTTTTTTTTTTTCCTGTTTGCTACTTTAATTTCATTTATCCTGGCACAAACACTGTGTATAATAATGATGAATAGCAAGACATGCAATTGTTTGTTTATTTGTTTTTAATGAATAAAGACATCAAAATAAAGAATATTCCTGTACCACACACCTTGTGAGAACACGTTGGGCTTTTCTTCTCTTCAGCTACAAGTTTTCTTCTCTTCAGCTACAAGATTCCATATCCAGTTTTTCTGGGCAACCTGTGCCAGGACCTCACCACCTTCACAGGGAGTAATTTCTTCCTGATTTCTCATCTAATCCTGCCCTCTGTCAGAGGGAAGCCATTCCCTGTGTCCTGTCCTTCCATCTCTTGTCCCAAGTCCCTCTCCAGCTCTCCTGGAGCCCCTTTAAGCCCTGGAAGAGGCTCTGAGCTCTCCCTGGAACCTTCTCCTCTCCAGATTTATATTTAGGGGAGGGATAAAATAAATTTATATTTATTTTATTAATATAATATAATATAATATAATATAATATAATATAATATAATATAATATAATATAATATAATATAAAGTATTTTTATATTTATTTTATACTCTGACTGTGTTCTGGGTAGAGCCAGTTCTTAATCCTTCCTCCCTAAGAAAGGACCTAGGAAAGGTTCCTGCAGAACACTGGACAATGGAAAAATAGGAAAAAAAGGAAAAATAGGAAAAATAGGAAAAATAGGATAAATAGGATAAATAGGATAAATAGGATAAATAGGATAAATAGGATAAATAGGATAAATAGGATAAATAGGATGAATGAGAGGGAGACTCTTCCTCCCCTGTTTGCTCTTTCTCAATGAGGATTTCCCAGGGATTTTTTTTTTTTTTGCCATCCCCATTGTAAGGCTGAGCAATAAAAAAGCAAACAAGGCTCCCAGAAACCCAACCAAAGTGACAACACATGCGCCCCCCCAGCAGGAACACAGAGACCTGAGCCTCCAGTCATTCCCAATTCATTGGAGCAAAATTCCCACCAGCCCAAAGGGAAGGACCTGGATATATTTTGGGCAGTTCCATGGTGAAACAACAGGACCTTCCTGCTCTTCCAGCGCCTTGCACGTCTCCTTGGGGTTTCCAAAAGCCAGTTCCTGAAGCTGAGGTTCAGCAGCTCCTTCCCTGCCACCACTAAGAGGCAGGAATTGGAATTTCTGTGTGAACGTTGCTCACCCCATCCCCGACTTTTCCACAAAATTTACCAGCTGCAGCCAAATTCTAAACAACAAAGAGCAAACACAAACCACCCTGCACTGGCCTCCTGACTCATGATTAAAACTTCACCCTGGTTATTTTCCCTTGGAAAGCAGCATCGTTGTTCCGGGTCAAGATTAATTTATGTCAAAGGGGATATAATAAGAGATTATTATATCATTTATTTTTCCAGCCTCGCTCACCACCATTCATTAGGGCTGCTGGCATCTCCTTCCCCGTTATCATGTGTCATTTGGTGCATAGTTTTTGTGAAGTTGGGTTTCAGATGTGGGACAGGACCTTATCCCCTTGTTTATCCCTTGTTTCTCACACGCTGTGCAGGAGGTCTGAGCTCACTTCAGGAAATAACAGGTACCTTTCAGGGCATCAGAAAAGTGGTGTGGGAGGGGGAGAAATTGCTTGCAAGCTTTTTTTATCTTAAGTCTTTCCTGGCTGGAGCTGGGAACCTGCAAACAGGAGGAGATGGTGTCTGTGGTGGGCAAGAGAGGCCCAAAGCAGGGAAAAGGAAGAAACATCTGACAGCGGAGTCACTTCCAGGCAGACAAGGGGAAGCGTGACATAATCAGGCTGAAACAAGAAGTTGGAAGTTTTCATCTGGGCTGAAAATTGTGGATCGGTGTTTGCACCGATCAGCGTTTGCCTGCTCTCTGTGCTCACTGGAACTCTTCTGTCTCCACAGGGGAGTTCATCCACCGTCTTCAGGTTTTTAGGGGGCTGAGGGCAGCAGGATGAGTTTTCCTGGAAATGTTCATCCCTCTCCATTTATTGCTGAAGGAGATGAAACGACTGCTGTGGAAATGCTGGCTAACTTAAAAATGTTTGTCTTAAAAATCACAGTGCAGGAGCTGCTTCCAGGATTTCCAGGTTTTTTTGGGGTCAGTCCTGGTGGCTGGGGAGTTGCTGGGGATGAGCACTGAGCAAAGGCAGTGTGAGGTTGGGCAATTCTGCCTGGGGCTCCTGCTGTTCCCTGGGGAGCCAGCAGGGTTTGGAGCCCTGATATCGACACATCTCAATGGTTTCTTCAGGCCAAGCAAGGCAAAGTTACCTCAGAGAGTCAAAAATGCACAAGAATTTCCCACCCAGGTGTGTGATGGAATCAAGGAATGGTTTGGCATGGAAGGGAGCTCAAAGCTCATCCAGTGCTGCCCCTGCCATAGGCAGGGACACCTTCCACAGAGCAGGCTGCTCCAGCCTGGCCTTGGAGACTTCATGGGGAGTTTCCCCTGAATATCTCATCTACATCTCCCCTCTTTCAGTTAATAACCATTATCCCTGTTCCTATCCCTGTCTTTCCATGTAACAAGCCACTCTCATTTTTTGCCATCCCCCTTTAGTCTGGACCAATCCCAATCTCAATCCCTGTCATGATATTGATCCCCATCTGGATCCTGATCAATCCAATCCCCATCCCCATCCCCATCCTTGGGGCTGTCCTGATCCAGATCCCAGTCTCAATCCCGATCCGGATCCCCATCCCAATCCTGATCCTGATCAATCTGATCCCTGTCCCTATCCCCATCCTAATTACTCCCATCCCCATCCCCGTCCCGATCCGGATCAATCCAATCCTGATCCCAATTCTGATCCTCTCCCTGATCAATCTGATCCCCATTNCCTCACCCGTCCCTAAGTGTCACTCCCAAAAAGCGGGGTTATAACCAGACAACCTGTTGAGTTCCCGGTATTTCCCGACCATCCTCAGGAAATGTGGGCACAGCTCTGAGATCCGGCAGCGTCAATCAGCGCAAAGCACCTTTTGTTATCGGACTGATGTGGTGTTTGCTGGTTTATTTTGTATCGTTCCTCTTTATGCACAGCAGCAGAGCCGGGAGGGAGGCGACCCGATTTGCCAGCTTAGGTAAATATAGCCGGGCAAACCTGGCTGCACTCCACCAGGAACCTTTCAAATAGGGCAATGAGCTATTTGTGGCCAAAGGGACAGACCTGGGGACATATCAGTGACCAAGAGCCGCCTGTTTGTTTGGGCCAGGGAACGTGTGTGCGTGTAGAAAGACAACGCTAACATTTATTATTGTGTAAAAAACCTCCACGCAGAAAAGCTCCAGAATAGAAATGCCTTAATAATTATCTCATCTCCAGTGCCATGTCCACTTCTGGATGCACATTTTCCATCGAGCGGCTCCGTGCGTTCTCTCACGCACGGGAGCAGCTCCAATGGAACATCTGCTGAGCCCTCCATGTCATCCTCCTCCTTCACATCCTTTCCCCGGGCTCTAGGAAGCTCCGCAAGTGTCAGGCAGCTGCTCTGCTGCGACTACTGGGCAGTGCATTCGCTGCTCGTGCTTCCCCATCTTTGATCACAGGGTGTCTCCCAGCCTTGCCTGACAGGGGAGGGATTATTTTTGGTCTGTCACGATCCCTGCTTGGCCCAGGTGCCAAAAGGAGCGGTGGCCTCTGTGTGACCGCGGTGCAGAGCGGCAGCAGCAGGGAGGAGGCTGCCCCGGGGCCTCCCCGCTCCCTGCTCTGCGCTGGGGCTCGGTGGAGCGGCTCTGTTGGGTGTCTCCAGCGGGAATTTTGGCCGGCAGATGCTTCGTTGGGGTCTCCACACTCTGAGCAGGGCAGGAAGACTTGGAATTGTGCATCAGCGCTTTCAGATCTCCACGTGGAGAACCAGAAGGAGCCCAGGGAGTGTCTCCGAGGGGAAACCTTCCCTGCCCTTACTCATGGGAAGTCAATGTGACCCCACCAATTCCATGGGAGGCTTTCCAGAGAAAGCTGTGGTAGGATGTGAAGTGGGAAATGAAAATTGGGAAGTGTTTTATGGCAATCACTCACTGTACTGATTAAACTTCTCTCCAGTGGTGTCTTTTTCCACAGGCAGCCTCTCTGTTGGAAGGTGGTTTTTGTCTTTCCTCCCATTTTATCCTCCTTTTTGGAGGAGTCCCAGGTAAAGCAGTCAGATGTGGTTCTTTACAATCCCACACAGCACCAGCTACAAGGCATTTCCCAACACCCTCCAGCAAACCCTGCTAGTACAGGAGCCCTAAACCCACAGAATTCCTTTGCTACGGACCAAAAATGTGGGAGAATGGTTTGGACAAGCTGTGGTGATAGCAATCCTCAGGATTTGGGGAGAGCAGCTCCAGCAGGGAAGTGTCACATGTGAATGCATCTGCATGTATGGGACTGAAACAGCCCCCAGCCCTTTCCTCACATTGATAAAAGGGGATGGTCCCTGCCAATTCCAGCTCCAGTTTCACCCCTCTGAAACAGCTGCACTTTCCCCAGCTGTGTGTTTGGCCTGGGGTAATTACCACGGTGCTAATTTTACCTGAGATGATGAAAGCTCTGGAACAGCCTCTCCACACAAAGGGAGGATCCACGCCCTGCCCCGGCCTCCTGGGCCATATTTGAGCAGAGGAAATCCCGGCTTTGCCCGGTGGGTTTGCTCCTTGGGGAGGCTTCTCCTTCCCAGAGTTATCTGAAGCGCAGCTGAGGGCAGAGGAGAGCCAGGTCAAGGATGTTTTGTGCTGGGAACCAAATCATCCAGGGCTGAGGTGTTGCCTCGCAGTAAATGACCTGACACAGATTAAATTACTCACCCAGATCTGCTTCTCCTCTTTGCTCCCCTGTGAGAGGAGCCACTTCCAGGCACCAAACAGCACAAAGATGCTTGGAAGCCTTTCATCCCTTTCTGGGCCTTCCAAAAAGATTCAAAGTCAATTGCCATTTCAGATGGAGATTCAGAACAGACACTTCTTCAGCTTGAAAAAATTACAGCGGAGTACGGTCAGAGGCGAAGCAATTTGCCAGGGCTTGAGGAGTGTGAATAATGCAGAGCAAAGAGCTCTGCTCAGCCTCCAGTGAAAAATCCTGCTCTGTGCACCCATCCTGCCTTCCCCGGAGCCCTGGGATCAGCAGCACAGCTGGGGGTGAAGGAAAGCTGAGTTACTGGGGGAACTGGGACTTGTGGAAAGCTGGAGGATGGATTTGTGGGTTGGGTGGGGTTTTTATGTGTGGTTTTGGGTTTTTTTTCAACAAAAAAGAGACAGAATCAATTGGCATTGCTGGCTTGATCCTGAGCTCTGGAGTCACCCCACCAGGCCAGAGGAACAAAGCCAGCCCGTTGTCCCCTGCTCCAGTCTGTTCTGAACAGGTTTTTTTCTGTCACCTTTGGTGGCAGAGAGCACAAGCACCTTCCAGTAATGTCACGGGCGAGGTGACGAGCCCCTGCTCATTCTCTTTCTCTCTTTGTCTCCCCCTGTGCCTCTGATTGTCCCTACACGTGATCCCTGCCCTTTGTCAAATCAAGACAGTCCCAGCCTGGGTGCTGGGAGTCCCCTCTGCTGCCACAGGTGACCTCAGGAGGCACTTGGCCCCCAAAATGTGCCGGGATTAAAATGAAATATCCACCAAAGCAGAGCTCTCAGTTGAGGTTTTGAGGTGCTCTGAGGAAGGATGGGAACTTCTTGGATCAGCCTCGGCTTCTTTGGAGCCACAGACCCGTGGTGGGATTCTGGACACCTGCCCAACATTTTGGGTGCCAGCCCAGAGGGCAGGTAGGGGAGGGATCCAGGGAAAGGATCCAGGGGAGGGATCCAGAGAAGGGACCAGGGAGGGGATTCAGGGAAAATATTCAGAAAATTAACTCAGGGAAGGGATCCAGGGAAAGGATCCAGGGAAGGGATCCAGGGAAGGACCCAGGGAAGGGACCCAGGATGCTCCTGCAGCTCCCATCCTGCCTGTGGGGAGCAGTGCCAGCCCTGTGGAACCACAGGAATTCTGGGGCCTGTGATGCCACCACAGCACCACGATGTCACCAGCCCTCACTGCCACGAGCTCTGACATTTATCAGCTTTCCATGCTGATTGCTCAACATTTGATGGGAAAAAGCACAACCTTTCCCCCTCCAGTCCCTATCACAAGGTTGTTTAATAGGGTTTGGGCACCAGCTCAAACAATACCAGGGGATCAAAGCCAACTCCTGAAGAATTAGGGAGATTACAAAGAAACTCAGGGCTCATGAGGCGCCACCTTTCCCAGTGCAAACCCGGAGAGAGCCTCCTCCTGCCACCATCCTTCCCCTCCTGGCATCTGCACCAGGCTGGGCCAGAGCACAGGACATTCACTTTGGCCTAAATTCCACGCAGGGTGCCCAGGGGTGGGTGGGGAATCCTTCCCCTGTGCGTAAGTGAGGGCAGAGCTGGGCTTGGAGGCACAAAGTGGCACCAGAAAAGCAAAATAAGCAGCACAAAATCATGATAGCAGGGGAAAGGAAGCTGTGGCGTTCACTTGCTGAGGATAATTTCCCCTCTGACGACAGATTTTTCAAGTGGCAGAGGTGTTTTAATGGGTGGGCCTTGCAGGCTGGTCCAAGTAATCAGCCCAAAACAATCTCAGGAAGTTTAAGCAGCACTTTTGAGCTCGGTTGGGTTGTACTCATCTGTTCAGTTTTAGTATGGAGGGACTTTCTGAGAAGTGCCAGCTGATTTAATTTGTGCTCCTCTTTCCCTGCCCTGCAGGAGTTCTGGGAAGGGCTGAGCTCTACCTGTGCCAAGGAACAGCTCTGGGTGTCCTGGCCACAATCTCCTTGGCTTCCTGAGCAGGGGAGGGCAGGCAAAAGGGGGGAAAGATGCTCTGAAGGCTCTGGGAGGGCTTGAGGCTCCCAAAAAAAGCTGGGACTGCTCCCCACCAGTTCCAGCATCTCCAGGACCATCCCTGGTGCACCTGGTAGAGAAATCCAATCATTGATGGGCAGAATCCAGCACAAAGACACCCAAAGCCCCCCAGTCCCTTCTCAGTCTCCTGCACTGCCATGGGGTTGGAAGTTCCCACTGGATGTGCAAACCCCAGTGCTGGCTCCTCAGGAAACTCCAGCTTGTTTTCTGCTGTGGTTTTCCTTCCACAATGGCCAGTGATCTAACTCTCTGTTTTTAGCACAGTTTATTTGCTTTCCAGGAGAGAAAATAAACTCTGATATTGTCATTTATGTTGTGGCCACAGACTCCAGGCGGATCCTGAGGCTCTGGTACAAAGTGATAGAAAGCACTGAGGGCATTTGATCTCAGCTAATCTACTGGAATAAAAACTGTGAGAAAGGAGACGGGAGCAGTCATTTACGTGGTGTTAGCAGAAATCAGATGCTTTCAGGTTTACAAACACAGTTTTGACTGGAGTGGATGCCCTGATAGGTAATAAATTACAGTGGCAACAAAAGCTCAGCAGCAGAAATACAGCAGGGCAGGGGAACCGTGCAGGGTTTGCCCCAGAGGCTCCCTGGGGCACTGCTGGGAGCAGCTCCATCCTGTGCCCACACAGCCCACACCACCTCCCTCTCAGGCACCACCAAACCTCACCTGGGGAGGTGAAGCCGCCCTTGGTGCCCAGGTGTGAACACAAACGTGTCAGGAGATGCAGAAAAGGCAGGTGATCTGCAGTGATTTTGCTCAGAAAAGACAGAAACTTTCCAGCTCTTTCTGCAGCAAATGAGTTCTTGTTCCTTCTTGCCACTCCCTTTTCCCATTGGAAGCTTTCCAGGTCTCTGCCCATGGTGGCACTCTCAGGTCTCTGCTTTTATCCCTGCCTGGTGCAATTAGAAAAACACAGCCCAGCCCCTCTCTCTGAGCCTCCTGGGCTCTGCAGGGGAAGTTGGAAAGTTGTCTGAGCACCACGAGGGCTCTGGAGTGAGCAGGTGGCTTGACTTGGCTGAACAATCCCGATTCTCTTTGCCTTTTCCCCTAAAAGAGAAGAACTGGGGTTGGAAAAGATGGGGGAGTTGGGATTGTTCAGCCTGGAGAGGCAAAGCTTCGTGGTGACCTCATTGTGGCCTTGCAGTGCCTGAAGGAGCTGCAGGAGAGATGGAGAGAGACTTTGGACAAGGGATGGAGGGACAGGACAAGGGCAGTGGTATAAAACTGAGAGAGGGCAGGGCTGGATGGGATGTTGGGAAAAAAAATTCTTCCCTGCCAGGGTGGGGAGGATGGAATCCCCAGAGCAGCTGTGGCTGCCCCTGGATCCCTGGTGGGTCCAAGGCCAGGTTGGATGGGGCTGGGAGCAGCCTGGGACAGTGGAAGGTGTCCCTGCCCATGGCAGGGGATGGGATGAGTTTAAGGTCCCTTCCAACCCAAATTCTGGGATTTTATGACTCTGATCATGCTTGCCCACAGTGGGGAACCACTAAAAACCCAATGGATGTCCTTGAGAGCCTCCTGCTCAGGGGCAAGATCCAGAACCAGAGGTTTTTAGACACCAAGATCTCCTCACCCTGCTGTGCTGAGCTGAGCAGGAGTCCATCCGAATTCTGGAAAACCTGGCACTGAACAACTGGAGCTGTAAGGGAGAGAATGAAAGTGCAGTCCCACATTTGTGTGTGTGTGTGTAAGCTGCTGGCTCTTAACCCTTTTCCTTCCAGGAATTGTCAACATCCCCATGGCAGCTCCATGAGCATGTTCTCACCATTCTGGCAAGTTTTATTAACCATTAACTCCCTTTCCCTGGAGATATCCAAAGAATAGGAGCTGTGGGAGATCAGCAGGCACCTGGGAGATTAATGGGAAAATCTTAGCTTTAGGAATAGAGTCATCCTATGGTCACTTTGATCACTCACACTAATTCCTCCTCTGAAAATTGATCCAAAAATTAATTTGAATTAGTATGAAAATTCCTTCTCATTAATCTGAAAATTCCTTCTCATTAATCTGAAAATTCCTCCCCATTAATCTGAAAACACCTCCCCACTGCTGTCTTTGAGCACAAAGTGCCCCAGCTGAGTGATGGCCTGAGAAGGAAGAAGGTGGAATATTGTTGTGTCACAAACAATGACAGATGTCCTTTACATTTACTGCACTCCTGGAAGATTATCCACAATCCTGGATTGTGGCAACAGGTCCCTGAATGGTGCTGGACCTGTCAGCTTGGAGAAAATATGGAATGTGCCAGGTGCACATTAAAGATCAGACGAACATTTCCTGATCATTTGAAGGCCTTTGACCCTGCATGGAGAGCTCAGAGCTCCCTTTTTACCCACACCACATTTTATTGGGTCTGAAAGTTCAGCTGGGAAGCAAAGATGCTTTAAATCAGGTGCCTTAATTTGGTGAGAACCGAGCCACATGGAATAGAGCGTTGGGAAGGAGTTTTCCTTGGCAGAGTTGTGGGTTGCTGTTGGATGGGGAGTCAGATACAGCTCCTGCTAGAAGTGGATTTCTGTTTGGAGTTCAGTACATTAAGATTTCCTCACCTTCCTCCCTACATCCCCCTCCTGCAGCAGCAAGGACTGAGAAGATTTTTTTTTTTTTTCCGAAATACAGTGACTGGCTGGTGATTTGCCTTTAGGATAAGCCTAACTAAGGCAGCCTGAAATCTTAAATGAAGATTTTAGATGCAAAATATGCAGTTAAGAAAACAAATGTGGTTGGGGGGTGTGAGTTGCGCTTGTCTCAGGTACGTAAACCCCAAATTCGATTTCCCCTGTCCAATTTCATCCCTCCCATGCACAAACCCACTTTTGTCGAGCAGAACTGCACATCTGTAGATCCCATTTGCTTGCAAATCTATTTATTTGCTCTCTCAAGTCTTATCAAACATGCGAGCTTCTCTCTGTGGAATTTTCACTGGGTTTCCCCATCCCCTCTGTTACCCACGTGGGCTCATTTTCCCTTGGAGATCCCAACATCAGATCCAGCATCAGACCTGTAAAGATCCAGTGAATGCCTAAACCCCAGGAGCTTACTGGGAATGGGGAAACCACCTTTTCCTGAGGAATTTTTTCCAGTTGACTTCACGGTTAGGGAAGAAAGGCAAACTCATGCCAGTTTACATGTATGGAAATGGTGAGACCCAAGAAAATAAAAAAGCCCTGCGTGTTATTTATGGCATTTCTTCTCCTCTTGTGGAAAGCTTTAATTCCCCCAGCCCGTGTTTTCTTTGCAAGTACAATACAATTAAGCCATTTTCAGCTGGCAATAAGATCCTTGAGAACCAAAGCAGATTTGGCCACATGAAGAGATGAGGACTAATGCAATCTGATAATTAGGTCCTTTCAGCGCCAAGACAGAAAAAAGCAATTTAATAACCTCTCCCGTGGAATGAGACAGGGGCTGAAGCCTCTGGTCCAAGGCCTGGGCCTGCAACACAGCTCCCAAATTTCCTTCCAGGGGGAATCTGCAAGCTGAGGGACAGCGTGGCTGTGGTGACAACCGAGGGGAGAACTGTGACAGAAAAAGGGCAGAAAATTTTTCAAATGTTCTTCCTTCCCTGAGCCCTTCCTCTCCCTTGGTACCATTTTTTTTTCCTGCAGATAACGGGTCTTGCCTTGAAAATCTCTCAGCCCATGACCATTTCATGTCACCTTTCTAATCTTCCAGTGGGAGACTCCCGAGGCAAGGCTACGTCAGGTTGGAAAACCACTCATGGAGAGCAGGGAAATGAGCCCCTTGCTCCGCGCCGAGAGTTCAATTTTGAGCTGTCTCACCCGCTTTGTCCTGGCTTGTTGCAACAGGAAAGGGCTTTTTAGAAACTTTTCTTGTAACTTCAGCTTCCCTCTTTGGGAGTTTGGAAGGGCTCCTCTTGCTGGAGTGGCTCCGTTATGATTTTCATTATCCATGCAATGGGTTTAGGATCGATAGTTCACTCGAAGAGGAACTCTTCTGGGCACAGCTGCCCCAACTTTGGGAAAGCTGTGAAGCAGTGGTGATGTATCTGCTCTCCCCTGCCTCGTGTGAAGTGCTGAATGGCTGAGTAAGCCTTACTCATCTGGGCTGATAAATCTGTAGTAGGGCTGTGTTTTTTATCAGCCGCTTCACATGAGTAAAAGCTGAGTAAGAGGCTCCGAAGCCGGGCTGCAGTCTGGAATATCTTGCACAGGGAATTGCTGCACCCACCCCCCAGCAGAACATCTCTTAGCAGGAGTGGATCACAGCTCTTTATCTCACTGACGTGTAGATGGGCAAACACTTCAAGGTGCCTCAAATTGTTGCTATTTTAGCAGTTCATGGGAAGCACACAAAGAAACACGAGGGATATTTTTTCTCTGATGCAGGTACGTGGACTGTGCCCGTGTTTTTCAAATCCTGTGGATTGAATTATCTTCCTCTCACTAAATGGATAAACTAATTGCAGTCGTCCCCCTTTATAGATTTTGTGTCCAGATCCATCACTCATAGGTTTGGGACTTCTCTTCCCCTTGCAAACGAAGAGAACCACCCAGGAACAACTCACAAACAGCGTGATTGCCCAACTTGCCGGGATTGCCCAACCAACAGAGGCACTTGTCTCTGCTTCCCCCTCCCCACCGCGTAAATTCTGCGCCTCCCGCTCTCACAAACGCGGCGCTTGTGAACCAGCTGCCCTCGGCCGTTGTGTTTATTGCTGCAACAATGCGGCACTTCCTCACTGGGGATCCGGGGAACTCGGCAAACACCGCCGGTGCCAGGCACGGCAGTTGGTGGGATGGAGCAGCAGCAGCACGGGGAGGCTGTTCCCGGAGCCCCTGCGCCAGGAGAGAGCGTTTGGGCAAAGCTTTCCCACCGAGTGTTTAAAGACAGCTCATGGCAGACTTGGAAACAGCAAAGAAATGAGGAGGAGGAGGAGGAGAGGAGGGGGGGGGGATGAGTTTAAGCAACGAGGAGTGACTGCAGGCGCTGGCATTGCTGTGGAAAGTAAGGAATCATATTTACAGCCTGCTCTGGACACTGTACGAAGCTCTCTGGAGGCCGACCCGCTTGGAGCAGCCTGTCCCTCAGCAGCCCCAGGCTGACCTGCTGCTGATTCCCGCTGCCTTTCCCGGGAGCATCCCCAGAACTCACTTTTGGGTGTTTCAGGGGCTGCTGTTGCACTGCTGGGTGCAATTCAAGGTTTTTATGGCAATTCCTAAAGCCTGGGGTGCTCTGCCCCCCTGCATTCAGCAGTCACCTGATTTTTTCCAGCACACCATGGGCTTCCCCGTGGATTCCTGCTGCTGTCCCTTCCCGAGGGCAGGGACAATGTCCTGCTGCGGACACCTGCCCTGGAACCCAACACCCCTGCACTGCCCATCAGAGCTGGAGCTTGGCAAACTTCAGGCAGTGCTTACGAGGCTGTTTTTGTTCCTGCAAGGCTCCCGGCCAGGCGCTTCATCCTTATTTTCTTTGTCTTAGGCCACGTCCACTCTAGGGAGGACAAGCTGTTAAAAACGTGGATTTCTGCATATTTCAACCCTGGCCAGCCTGACCGAACTGCCACAGGTGACTCAGGGAGCAAAGCCGTGGATCCCACGCACTGCAGCCAGGCTCGTCCTTCCCTCGCTTCCAGCCTTGCTCCAAGAGATCTTAGAGCGAGGATCAAAGCTCTTGCTTTGGCNGAGGAGCGGTGTTGTGCTCTGTTTACCTGGTTTCTCGTGCCTGCCGGGGTCGGGAGTTTGGGATGGGACACCCCGCACCTTAGCATTTCCCTTCACTAAAATAAAGGGATAAAAGGAACGAAACTTTTCTGTCTCCGGTATTTTTTTTCTCTCACTTCCCGGGGCCTCGGACACCAGCCCAAAACATGGGAACGGGAGCGAGCGGGCAGCCAGCTCCCACTCGGGACCATCCCAAACTCCCGGTGAAGTCCCGCACAAGCCTTCACCGCTGCCGAGGGAGGGTGAGGGGATGCCGCCGGCAGGTGCCGGGTGCCCGCGGGCGCAGCCGGAGCGTCCCGGGGCCAGGGAACGAAACCGCACCGGAGCTGCCGCCGTGCAGAGCTGAGAGAGCACGGCCGTCCGTGTTCCCCACCGCGGCTTCTCCCGGGACTCTCCGCACCGGGAAGGCGCGGGCCTGGCGTCTTCTTCTGGCCCGCTCTGCACAGGGGAACCCGCCGCCTTCTCCCAGGACCCTTTACACCGGACACCGGGGATCCCGGGGTCTGGGCGTCTTCTCCTGGGGACTCTCCGCACGGGCACCCAGGGACCCCGCGCCTTCTCCCGGGACCCTCTGCACCGAGTCCCCGAGCACCCGGGGACCTGGCGCCTTCTCCCAGGAGCCTCGGCAGAGGGGACCCGGGGATCCTCCACACCGGGGATCCCGGGATTTCGGGATCCAGGGACCCAGCACCTTCTCCCGGGCCCCTCCGGAGGGGGCACCCAGGGACTCTCTGCACCGGGGATCCAGAGAGCCTCCGCACCAGGGACCGAGGAATCCAGGGAGCCGGCGCCTTCTCCCGGGCCCCTCCCGGCATCGGGAACCCCGGCTCCGTGCGCCGCTCCAGAGCATCCCTGCTCCGTTCCCAGGGCATCCCCGCTCCATCTCCGCTCCGTTCCCGGAGCGTTCCCGGAGCATCCCTGCTCCATCCTCGCTCTATCCCCGCTCCACCCCCGCTCCATTCCCCGCACTATCCCCGCTCCATCCCCGCTCCACCACCGCTCCATCCCCGCTCTATCCTCGCTCTATCCCCGCTCTATCCTCGCTCTATCCCCGCTCTATCCTCGCTCTATCCCCGCTCTATCCTCGCTCTATCCCCGCTCTATCCTCGCTCTATCCCCGCTCTATCCTCGCTCTATCCCCGCTCTATCCTCGCTCTATCCCCGCTCTATCCTCGCTCTATCCCCGCTCTATCCTCGCTCTATCCCCGCTCTATCCTCGCTCTATCCCCGCTCTATCCTCGCTCTATCCCCGCTCTATCCTCGCTCTATCCCCGCTCTATCCTCGCTCTATCCCCGCTCTATCCTCGCTCTATCCCCGCTCTATCCTCGCTCTATCCCCGCTCTATCCTCGCTCTATCCCCGCTCTATCCTCGCTCTATCCCCGCTCTATCCTCGCTCTATCCCCGCTCTATCCTCGCTCTATCCCCGCTCTATCCTCGCTCTATCCCCGCACTATCCCCGCTCTATCTCCGCTCCATCCCCGCTCCGCTCCGGCCCTGCCGCTCCCGCTGCCCGGTCCCTCCGAGGCCCCGCCCCCCTGGCCCCGCCCCGTGCTGCGATTGGCTTTGGGCGAGCGGGGGGCGTGTCCGGCGGGGCCGTATTAAAGGTGCCATGGCCGCCCGCAAAAAGGGGCCGCGGGCGGGCGGGAGCGCAGTGCGAGCGGAGCGGGCACCGGGCACCGGGCACGGCCTCGCCACGGATCTTACCCCTTCTCCGCATCGGCACCTCCCTCGCGGCCGCCGCAGGTAAGGATCACCTCTTTCCCTCCGTCTCTCCCCGCCTCCCCGAGGAGCGGAGGCGATGCGCGGCACGCGCGCTGTCGCGATACCCCCGCGATAAAGCGTCCGCCGCCTCCGGCTTGGAGGAGAGGGGGAACTCCTGCGTTTCTCACGGAGCTATTCTCAGCGCCTAAAATAATTCGATAGGTATGGCTGGAGCGCCCGAGCATCTGCTTGCAGCATCTGTTTGTGCTCATAACTTTCCATGCACCAGCTGCTCCCCCCGTTTTTTCCCCCCTCGGGATATTTTATCCTGGGGAAGGGCTGCAAGTTCGCATGACAACTCCGTGTCGCACAAAGCGCACCGCTCCATCCCTTCGCCTGCTTCTCGCCCGTTGTTTCCTGCACGGAGAGAGGGCAGGAACGGCGAGTCTCGGCACTCGGACGCGTGGGTTTGAGAGTCCAGGATGGTCTTAGAGGGGTGTGAAATGAACCTGTGGCTTCATTCATCGGCACGATGCAAACGGGACGGCTGCTACATTTTTGACCATCCTGCCAAAAAAATGGGAAGCGGGGAGGGGGAAAAACCCATCTGGGAAGGCAGCGAAGAGTTGTATTGTTTCAGCTTAGCTCATGACAGTGAAAGGAAAAAATACTGATAAGCAAAGGCAGATGGATTTGGGGGGGGGCACTGAGCGGGGCGGGGGACGCTGGGGCCCCGCAGGTGCCGCTGGGGCCCCGCAGCTCTGTCCCCGCAGCTCTGTCCCCGCCGCGTCCCCACCCCGCAGGCTGCCCGCACTTGTCTCCGTGGCTCAGCCTTACCTTTACACTTGTTTGCTTTTCCATTCTCGCAGCCGGTGCGCCGCGTACACCCCCTGGTGATGGCTGCTCCGCTCGGAGTTATTTTGTCACCAGCTACAAATACCCCGAGCCCGTCTCCTTGGCAGGACAGCAGATGCGAGCACCACTTGTCCTTCCCTTTCTCCTATTTCTTCGCACCTATTTCCCTGCATCATGTGCTCTTTTTTAATTTTTTCTCCCCCCCGCCCGCTGCCTGTCCCTGAAGGTCAGATCCTTCTCCCGAAGGCAGCTCGCCACTCCGTGTAACTTGAGTCGTGCCCGGAGCGGCGGAGGAGCCCTGGGGAATGACTTTTAAGGAGAAAGGTTACAAGGGTGGCCGTGCCCGGCAGCGAGGGAGCAGGAATGTGGGAGAAGGCTTGGCTAGGGCGAGAAGCTGCTTTGTTCTTCTTTCCCAGGGCAGCAGGGAGGGCGCTTGGCTGAGGTGGTGCTGGTGCGCTCTTGGCAACATGTGCCCGGCTGGCTCCGCAGGGCTCGGTGGCGTCAGCCGGGGAATAACCGCTCCAAGCGCTCCCTGCTGCTCCTCTCTACCTCTCCCCTGCTCCTCTGCACTCCAGAGTTATCCCTCAGTCTTTAACCTTTGCATAAATTCCCCTTCTGCCGTGTCCGTGCGATGTGAGCGTCCTTCCCCGGAGAAGGTCTGGAGGGGGATGCTCAGGGCAAGGTGAAGGTTTGGGCTCCTCATCGTGGCACGTCCCCAAATGCTGGCTCAGAAACGCTGCAGATGCAGCACAGCCCCGTTTTGCTCCCTCCTCCAAGCATCCCCTCACAGCGGAGCCAGCCAGGCTCTCCCTTCCCAGTAATCCCCTGTCCCTGCCACTGCTGGTAATTCCAAACTGCTTTGCTTGTATTCCCTTCCAGGAGGAAAGGTCACCTGGATTAATGATAGCAATGATAATAATAATAACCATAACACAGCTGGTGATGACTGAATGTACCGCTCTGTGTGTGCCTGGCTGCACTGCACTGGGCCCAGCTAGGCAGAGACTGGGCTGGGTGGGTGCTCTGGGTTGGCTCCCTTTGTCCAGTGAGGATTGCAGGGCTGCTCCCACACCAGCCTGGAATTTTTGGTGCCACCAGCAGCTGATGCTGGGGTGGAGTGAGGGGAGGCAGCGTTGCCCAGCCTTTGAATGGCAGGTGGATTGGCACAATAAGAAGTAGCTTTACTTTGCTTTGTTCCTGGGGTATTTGGGGAACTTTTGGTGGGAGTGGTTGTGAGGGTCAGGGTGAGCGTGGAGCAGGTGCTGGGGCAGCCAGTGGATTCACAGGGCATTTCACAGGACCTGTAATTCCACAAGCAGCAGCAGATCAGCCCTCTGGCTGTGTGTGGTGCTGCTCCTGCTCCCATCCCACCCTCCTCAGCCTCCTCCCCACTCCCAGCACTCGCAGGAAGAGAGGCAGTTTGTGCTGGAAAAGCAGGCAGAGAGCTCTGCTGCCCTGCAGCGTGCCTGAGCTTTGTGCTGGGAACCTCCTGCAGGCTGCAAAGCTGCCCCCAGGCTCACCCCAAGGTTTTGGGGTCCTTGGAACCAGAGGGGTGCAGCTCCACTCCCACAGCACAGCCAGCAAGGAGGGATCCGGGCAAGGGACAGGAGGGAAGAGGTGCTCAGTCCTCCAGAGGAGGAATATAACAAATTTGGGTCCCCCAGGGGAGGAATATTACAAATCCGTGTCCCAAACTTCTAAATGCAGCCACGGGATGCTGGTGTTAGGATTTCAGGGCTTTGTGGAATTCAAACAAGTGTCCTCAGGTCAAGAATTCTGTGGGAGAAGCTGTATATTGAGACACTTTAAATGCTACAGCTTGTCTTTGCCTCTGCCAAAAGTTTTCCTCTAAAATCCAGGAAAGAAAAGGAAAAAACCAAACTCCCGAATAAACTGTTTCCCAGGCTGTGTGTTTCCATCAGCTCGGAACAAAACAGGCACTGACCGTGGAAGTCGAACATGACTGTGATTATAGGATGTGGTTTATGAAAGTGATCGATTTACAGAGCAGTGCAATGGCTTTTCAAGAAGTTCTTTTTTTTTTAATGTGGGATGTTTTAACAGTAATTTCACTTCCCCGCCGTGTTCAGGTTTCTAATATAAGTGGGGTTTTGGCCAAACAAATCATTTAAGTGAGTCTTAAAAGAATTCTTTTGTATTTTTGAGCATGATATCCTGACAGGGATGAGAAACCCCGGGAACAAAAAGGTGTGAGAGGGGGAAGGAGTGAATCCTTACACAATGGAGGCAAGACAGTTGAAATAGTAAGAATAAGTGCCCAGAATAAGCACCAGGGCAGCTCCACCAGAAGTGTTCAGTGCTGAGAGCTGCGCTCAAAGGGGCATTACAGAACCCGCCAGGAGCTGCCAAAATGTCTTGTCTGAGCTGAAGTCACAGATGAGTAATCTTGGCAAGGAGGCATTGGGACACATTCTTGCACAACAAACAGGAGCGAGGGGAAAAGAGGAGGTGAAAGTAAACCCTGAGGAGATCCTGGAGGGAAAAGCAGCCTGCACCAAGCCGATGATCTTGTGGTTTGTCACCTGCTGCTTTCCTAACAAGTGTTTGCTGAGCTCAAGCCTCTGTAGTGCGACCTGAAGGATGTGGGAGGGCTTGAGGAGTTGTTTGAAATTGCTCAAGTTTTTGGAGCACCTCAGCAGGGCTTTAGGAGCTGCTGTTGTTGGGAAAGGAGATAACATCTTATTTCCAGCTGTTGTCAGATTCCAGTTGGAGGAAGAGCAGAGGTCCTGCCGGGCAGGGGTTGTGCTCCACAGTGGCTGCAGTTTTGTTGGCTTTTGGACAAACTCAGATGAGTTTAGGAAGAACACCGTGATTTAATCCCCTGCTACTGTAAATGGTTCTGGAGCCTCCTGTGCCATGCCAAAGGGGCAGCAGACATTCCTCTCCACCCAGGTTCAGCGTTATTCCCTCCGTGGGCCATGTGTGGCTGGAGCAGTTGCTTTAATGCATCCCTTCTCCTCTGCAGCATTTCAATCCCATTTCCTGATATGCAGTACATGACTTAATGGGTGACGCACTTGTTAAAAGCTAGACCTGGGTCTAAGCCAGACCTCCCTGAAACAAGTTTTTGGTGGCTTCTCCCCTCAGGAAGAGGGTTTTGTAGCCTTTCTGCTGAGCCTTGATTGGTGACATTTCAGATCCGCGGGACCCTGGGGACCGTCACCCGCTGGGGATGGAAGGGGCTGCCGCAGGCTCCTGAGGGGAAGGTGCTGGGACTCTCCCCTAAAGGTGTTAGGAAGGCACTCAGCTGATTCTGCTACGTTTTACTGGTGGCTTTAGCAGGAGCAGATGAGAGGTTCAGTTTTTTTGTACAGCTTGGGCCAAGCTTGAGTGTGAAAACTACAGAGATCCCCATGAGTTTATGGAGCTAGAGAAGCTACTGCAGCCCTTATTCTTGAAATTTGCTGAGAATACACAACTCCTTCTTTTAGCTTAATTAAAACAATTGTATGTGCTTTAATTTCATGGAATCACGGCTGTCTGCACTTCCCAAGTTTATTCCCTGTCTCTACCTTCCCCTTTGCTCACTCCCTGCTTTGTCATAGTTCAGACAGTCCACGAGACACATCATAGGTCGCTGCAAACCACTTCAGTATTTGTGTTTGAACAGAAGGATGTTAATGGGAATTGTTTGTTTCAAAATAAGCAGAAATCACGGTTATAAATAGCAGAGGGATCCTTGGCATACCCAGCTTTAGAGTGAATATTGCTCAGACCGTGGTGACACGATCCCTTCAGTGCTTTCCTTTGGGAAGGACAATTCCTTCCTCGCAGCAACGATGAGTGACCCCTGTCCACGCACAGCTGCGAGCACTGAGCATTGCTGAAAACGCCGTTAAGAGGGAACTTCCTGCAGGTCCACAGGTGTCATTTTCCTTGATCCCTCATGCTTTTCCTCCAGGATCTAAAGTGCCCTTTCTCTTTCTCTTGCAGACCATGCCCTCTCTATGACGGTGGCTTGCTGAGCTCACCCTGCATGCCAGAAGACTGTCCTTGGTTGATCCGAGGGCTTCTGGGGACTCCGGCCTCCGCCTGGTTTTTCCGCGTGTGTGTGTTCCTGTAGAACTTTCAAAACTGTTTCTCCAAAGGGTTTTGCAGAAACTCAGACTGTTTTCTAAAGCAGAAGCACCTCAGTCCCCAGCAGTAGTGATGGGCAGCGTGCGGACCAACCGCTACAGCATCGTGTCTTCGGAGGAGGACGGCATGAAGCTGTCCACCATGGCCGTGGCCAACGGCTTCGGCAACGGCAAGGGCAAGGTCCACACCCGGCAGCAGTGCCGGAGCCGCTTCGTCAAGAAGGACGGGCACTGCAACGTCCAGTTCATCAACGTGGGCGAGAAGGGGCAGCGCTACCTGGCTGACATCTTCACCACGTGCGTGGACATCCGCTGGAGGTGGATGCTGGTGATCTTCTGCCTGACTTTCATCCTCTCCTGGCTTTTTTTTGGCTGTGTGTTTTGGTTGATTGCGCTGTTGCACGGGGATCTGGAGAACCAAGAGAACAGCAAGCCTTGCGTGTCTCAGGTGAGCAGCTTCACCGCAGCCTTCCTGTTCTCCATCGAGACCCAGACCACGATCGGCTACGGCTTCAGGTGCGTCACCGACGAGTGTCCCATCGCCGTGTTCATGGTGGTTTTCCAGTCCATCGTGGGCTGCATCATTGACGCCTTCATCATTGGTGCCGTCATGGCAAAGATGGCTAAGCCAAAAAAGAGGAACGAAACTCTGGTCTTCAGCCACAATGCCGTGGTGGCCATGAGGGACGGGAAGCTGTGCCTGATGTGGCGCGTGGGGAACCTGAGGAAAAGCCACTTGGTGGAGGCGCACGTGCGGGCGCAGCTCCTGAAATCCAGGATCACATCGGAAGGGGAATACATCCCCCTGGATCAAATCGACATCAATGTGGGCTTCGACAGCGGCATCGACCGCATCTTCCTGGTCTCCCCCATTACAATAGTGCATGAGATAGACGAGGACAGTCCTCTGTACGACCTGAGCAAGCAGGACATGGACAATGCTGACTTTGAGATCGTGGTCATCTTGGAGGGCATGGTGGAGGCCACCGCCATGACCACCCAGTGCCGTAGCTCATATCTGGCCAACGAGATCCTCTGGGGCCACCGCTACGAGCCCGTGCTCTTTGAAGAGAAGAACTACTACAAAGTGGACTACTCGAGGTTCCACAAAACATACGAAGTGCCCAACACACCCATCTGCAGTGCCAGGGACTTAGCAGAGAAGAAATACATCCTCTCCAACGCCAACTCCTTCTGCTACGAGAACGAGGTGGCCCTCAGCAGCAAGGAGGAGGACGAAATCGACACGGGGGTGCCTGAGAGCATGAGCACGGACACCCACCCAGACATGGAGCACCACAACCAGGCGGGGGTGCCCCTGGAGCCGCGGCCGCTGCGGCGGGAGTCGGAGATATGACTGGCAAGCTCCACCTCTCCCGCCTGGCTGGAAGGCAAAATCCCCACCGTGTCCATCGGACAAGGGCTCGTTGACCTGAGAAGTTGGCCCAGAAGAGTTTGCAGACTACGGTACTGTGGAAGAGTGGTGTGAAGGCAGCAGACCCGAGGAACCCAGGCTGGTTTTAGGGCTGTCCTCAGAGGAGGGACGACAGGAAATGAACTCTAAACACAAAGCACTAAACATGTCTAAGTATGAACAGAAGGCACATATGTTGTAGAATAAATTATGTATATATTTTTTTACAAAACTTGAACTTGCAGGCAAGCTTTGGTTGGGTTATTATTATTTTTTTTTCAACTTTTTCCAGAATGCTTCTCTCTAGGGAACAAGAATGTTTTTAATGGCATAACAAAGGCAAGAATCTGCCTTATTATTATTATTATAATTATTTTTTAAAAAGCTGCTGCTAACTACATGAACACAAATGGTTATTTTTGTTGCAGTGTAGTTTTTATTTTCTCTTGTGTAATTTAAAAAGAAAAAAAAAAAAAGTCAGTGTTGAACTTTTTGGGTTGAAAAGCTTGTGATCAGTTCAGAGAGGCCAATGTTGCCAGAAAGTTTAAACTCCTTTTGAGGCCAGTAGTTGATAGCTAGAATCAATTTCTCTCTTTCCAATTACATAAGGGGCATTATATAATATCAGGCCAATCAGTAGCCTCCAGCAAAATTATGATTTTTTTGGGGGGAGAATTTAATTCTCTGTCTAAAGGAAAAATGAGACAAAAGATATGGATACACAGGAAAAAGTACTAAGTTCAAACTACCTAAGTGGATACCAAAGAAAATGCAGTTTTGCACAGTGGAGTTTATTTAAAAAAAAAAAAAAAAAAAGGAAAAAAAAAAGGAACAGGCTGCTTTAAACAAAAAAAAAAAAAAAATCAAACCTCAGACACTTTTTTGGTTTTGACTTTTTTCTTTTCTTTTCTTTTCTTTTTCTTCTTTTCTTTTAAGACCTTTATTTTGCACCTTATTCTAAAGGCTCAAGGCTCGGATCTAAAGCGACCTGGGCCTCCTCCTCTTTCCCCCTGTTCTTCCGTGAGGGGAATAAAATCCCTCTTTTCCTGTAGGGGAAAAGCTCAGTTGAGGGAAGCAAACCAGCGTCACCTGCGTGTCCTCCCCGGCCTGCCCCAGCTCCACAGCTCCAAGCAGAGGAGCTTTCCCTGAAACTGTGCCATGGACATGATCCCAGAGCCTGCTGGAGTTTGGCCACAGATGAGCCAAGCAGCAGAGAAGTCCCCAGGAGGAGTTTTTTGAGGAGGAAGGAAGAGGAGGAAAGGGACTTGGCAGCACAGCACTTGGGAGTGGTGGAGGGATGGCAGCGCTTTTGTGCAAAATGCTTCCCTTCAGCAGGGCAGGGCTGCGAGGAAGGTGGAGTCCCACCTCGAGGAGAGAGGAGGGATGCTTTGGGGAGGAGGAGGAGGCTGCAAAGGGAGCTTCACCTCCTGCCTCCCTCCCCGGCACACCCCAGCCATGTGACACTGACCCATCACTCGTCACTGGGCAGGTTTTGTCACCTTCAGCAAAGCTCTGGTGGCATTTGGCTCCTTCACCCAGAAGGCTTTAAATTCTCTGTGCCTCTAAGCTCAAGGAGACAGTAAAGCTGTGCTTGGCCCCTGCTCCTCGGGGCCGGTGGGGATGGCAGTCCCAGATGACTCTTGCAGTATTGGATCACTGTATGCCATTAAAAAACAGCTTGTTCTAGGTCTGGTGTCTTCTGCACGTGGATCTCTGTGAAGGCCTCTGCCAGCCCCGCCTGGGAGAAATGCCTGCAATGAACTGCTTTCTGATAAGATGCTATCTACAGCTGGCTGGGTTGGAAAACTGGGGGAATTCCGTGTTGTAAACACAGATTTGGCTCCTGGAGAGGGCAGAGGATGAAGTGCAAGAACTGAAGGCTGTTACTGGGGTGGGAGATGGAAAAGGAAGGGAAGGGTGGGCATTTGAAGGCGGTCTGGTTGCAGCTTCTGGGTCAACAGTGGTGGAGACAACGGGGTGCTGCTAGTGCTGCTAAGCGTGATGCTCTTGCAAAAGGAGAAAAACGAAACCAAAGAGTATTCAGTGACACAGAGAGGGCACGAAAACACAACGGGGAAAGGGAGGCTGAGCAGGAGAAAGGGGGCCTGGTCTCAGATCAGCATCCCCCAGTGCACAGTACTCCCACTAAATGATACTTGAGATATTTGAGGGAGAGATGAGAGACCGGGGGTGGGGGGAGGATGGAAAAATGCAGGATTCGTCTCATTTCTTTGACACACAAGAAATCCAGAGAGTTTATTTAAAAAAAAAAAAAAAAAAAATCCCCTCCCCTTTAACATTTCTGGTGCAGAGGTTTTGGGTTTGTTTTGTTTGTTTTTTTTCTTGTTGTTTGTTTGTTTTGTTTTTCAAGTCGGTTTTTCAGAAATATTTTTAAAAAATTGTACATTTTATAAAGTTTATCAAGTATTTTCATATTTAAAGCCAAATGTAAATAGAAGTCTGTAAAGGAGGACAAGGAGAAGACAACGAAAAGGCCACAAAAAAAAAAGTATCAATTCAGCTCAGCAGTCTCGGCTCGCTAGGACTAGATGCTACAGGTTAGCATGATTTTTAGCATATTACTTGCAAGCCTTATAGGATTCCTAATGCTCTGAACTTCTCTTTATTTATTTTTTAAGCATGGACTTTTCATTTGAGAACACATTCTAGTTACCGGCGTTTTTTGCAGAGCTCCCAGAGCCCTGGCGAGGGGGGTGTGTCGAGGTGTAATCCATTGCTAATCTCTGCTTCTGCTTTCTTTCACAACCCTTTGTCTTTACCCAGGGAATCTCACATGTCAGCCCTGGCTCTGGGAAGCTGCTTCCCCTTTTCGCCATCAATTTTGGCTTTCTCAGCAGCAAATTGGAATAATCATTAAAAAAAAAAATTATTTTCAAGGACTAGACAGTGACTGACAGCTTTCCTTCAGTTCCCATTGATCCTGGGCCAAGTTTATGCTGACTTTAAACTTTAAAACTTTAAAAAACTTTAAAACTTCAAACTTTGAAACTTAAAAACTTTAAACTTTTAAACTTTAAACTGACGGAGCTCTACCCACAGCCTCCCCCAGGCCTGGGTTCAGCCTCTTTATCCAGGATAAGTTGGCTCGCCCAGGCTGGCATGGAAGCTTTTTTCCTGTCTTTTGCTTAGGGGCTGGGGGGGAATATGTTATTTCTGCCCCTCCCTGAAAATACTTGAATGAGACACATTGTCTGACCCATAATTCTGTGTACAGTGACAGGAGCAGAGGCAGGTGGGGATGCTTCCCTCCCTCCATCTCTTCCGTGTGAGTTGTCCTGGGTTAAGTGGCCAGGGTAGGAATCCTCCCTCATTAGCTGGCTTTAATTACTCTCTCTCAGCCGTGGAACACTTCTGTGCTAGCAGAAGCCCTGGGAAAAAAAAAAAAAAAAAAAAAAAAAAAAAAAAAAAAAAAAAAAAAAAAAAAGACAAAGGGTTCTGATATTTAATTGGTTCTCTTAGGTTTTCTTTTTCGTGATGGATTACAAGGTAAAACCGAGAAGTACTGTAATGTCTTTAATTCTGGCTGCTCACCACATTGTGAAGTAGGTGGTGCTGCGTAGTTGCCACCCCACAGCCCATCAGAAGCTGATTTTGTGAGGACTTTTTCTGGCCTGCAGCTCCTGTGAGACGAACAATCTCGGCATCTGACAGTTGTCCATGACTATTTTCCTGTTTGCAGCCTTTTTGTATCGAAGTCTTCCTAATGTACTGCACAAATTGTGGATTGTACAGATTTTTATATATTATGTCTTATTTTATTATTTCTAAATAAATAATTAAAAAAAACCAATTTGAGGATGAGCTGGGTGTGTGCGGCCCGTGTGTAAAGGAGGGGGGAGGTGGGTCCGGAGGGGGATACTGAGCTGTGTTTGTGCTTGTCTGAGCACAGGCATTGTCTGGAGCACCTGAGGAGCAGACAGCTCGTTCTCTGCCTCCGACAAAAGGCAGGAGGAAAGGTGATCCCATCGTTATTTCCCAGGGGAGAGCACAAGCCAGGTTTGTGCCGGAGGAAAATCTGCCCCAGGCGCATTCAGGACCTTTCCCGAGGTCACACCTGGGACTGCAGAGCCCCAGGTCACCCCTTGCCTCCGAGGGGAAGTGGAAAAAAAGCAAGGGCGGGGGGATGAAAGCACCCAGAGCATCGGCGAGCACATTGGAAGATTTGGGAAGGGATTAAAAAATTAAGCAGGAAAGTCATCTTGCAATCCCCGCGTTTCGTGTCTGCCTGGAACATCTCCTTACCGAGTTCCGACCAGGCTGGGTGTAATCTCCATCCCTCATTTCCCCCAGCCCAGTGTCACCAGGGCAGGGCAGGGCAGGGCAGCCCCCAGGAGCCACGGGGAGCCGTGAAATCCTGATTTTTGTGGCCTTGCAGGGCAGACACTGAGGCTGCACAAGCGTGACTCAGCTGATCCAGCTGAGTCAGACTGCCCCGGCTGAGAGGGACATTTCAATGCAGGTTTGACCCCTCTGCTGATTTCCCAACCTTTTTTTTTT
>VWYO01009073.1:7770-42933 GCA_013400275.1 Rhadina sibilatrix
AGCCAAGAAGCTACTTCCATGTTTGAAAATGGTCTGAAAATATAGGTGATTTGGAAAACCACAAATGTATTAAATTTCAGTGGTGACATAATGCACTGTGGAGTAATTCAAAAGATGTCTTACTTATTATGTGCAGGTAATAATGCCTGCACCACAGACAAAATCAGTATGGATGTCCTTGTATGCACAGGATATTGACCTTGATTCAGCAAATTTCTTCAGTACATACAGAACTAAACCATATGAATAAACCCTCTATGAAACTAATCATAACTTTGAAATTAGACATCTATTTAAACTGCTGGATGAGTTCTCTAGAGAATTTAAAAAAAAATAAAACAAGCTTCCTTTCATGACTGCTTTTCTTATGTAATTATTGCACTTACAGAACAGGATTCAATTCTTTCTGTAATGGCAATGTTTTAAAAATTCTCTTTCCTTGCTTGATGATTGTACTGTAAAGATGCCAACATATTTAGTAAATTGAGATTAAAACAAAAACTTCTGCTGTTTGCAGAATTATGTTTACCTGTCTTTACCAGAATTTCTGTGCCTTTGTTAATGTTATGAAGTAGATTAATGGACAAGGATGTGGAATCAATTCTTTTCTGAGCTGCAGCAGTGTGTATCTACTGAATAATTTGTTTAGGCCAGCTTTACTGGCAAGTCCTTCTCTTCATCCCTAAGGAAAATGAAACTGCTTCCACTTCAAAAACACTATTGAAGTTACTCCTGGGTTTGTAATTAATTTCTGTGTTTTATTACAGAAATCCCAAACTTTTTACCAGCTTTTCAAAAGCCAGGTGTTCCTGGCAAAGGAGCTTGTTCTCTGAGCCCACAGCTGATTGAAGCCATGCTGGGATGTTATAATCCTGTTTTGGCTTGCTTTCCTAGCCAAAAGAACCCCAGGTTCACTAATTGTCCTGATAAACATCTCTGTCCTGATAAACATCTCTTCTGAACCTTTTATTATGAAAGCAAATAATAAATAAAAAATTACCTACCATCCTAAATCATAAAACAATGTGCAACAGTGCTACTGCTCATTAAAAAAATCACTTTGGCTTATATCAAATGATTAATCATTAAATACATTTACATGACTGCAAAAAGATAAGCAACAAAAAAAAGTTTGATAAATACGGGGGGGAAACACTTTCTTCTTAAAAACTAAAAGTGCATGATCAAACTATTTTCCAAGAAATACAGCAACTATAAACTTGCTTACCATATATACCTGAAGACTTATATGGAAAAAATATTTTGAATAGGATAGATACATTTACAGACTAAATCAGAAATTGAAAATAATGGTTATCAAAAAGAACTGTATCTTTCACAAAATGTAAAAGTACATCTACTCTCTCATCAGGGGCAGTGTATCATGCATATTCATTTATGTGCACCTGTTTCATTTGTAATTATAACTCAAGGGTCTGCTTTCTCATTCATTTTGTATTTCTGCAGCTAGAGGTTCAACCAGCTTAATGTAAGTAAATAGAATTAATGTACATTTAATCTTGGTGATAACCAATTTTTCACTAGTGTGAATATCAGACAGGTAAGCACACCCACATT
Source organism: Rhadina sibilatrix (assembly GCA_013400275.1). Taxonomy (NCBI): domain Eukaryota; kingdom Metazoa; phylum Chordata; class Aves; order Passeriformes; family Phylloscopidae; genus Rhadina; species Rhadina sibilatrix. The sequence continues at coordinate 9,349 of VWYO01009073.1, forward strand.
TTTCTTTACCAATGTATCAATGGATATGACTATCAATTTAAATATTAATGAAATTAAAAAATAAAGTATATACAAATGATGTGAATAATGATTTCACTCTTTTAACAGTGTAACAGATCTGTGAGGCTGTAGGTGCCTTACAGACAGGTAGAGGACTTAAAATGAGACAGTTCCAAATTAGTCCTGTCATATCCTTGGCACTTCAAAAATCTTGGGACAGGGCTGCTGTCCTACAAATGCCAGTGCAACAAAGGTAACCCTGACCTTCTGCATCAACCACGTCAGCAGAAGCCAACCCCGGGAGAGCCCTCCAGGGGTGATTAATTCTGAGTCAGGAGCCATAACTCTGATGAGCCTTTAATACAGTAAACCAACAGAAGCAGTTAAGGGCACTGTCTGAGAGGAACGGAGAGGAATTTAATCAAGTTGCTAATATACTTTGACCTGGACTCTCAGGTGTTCTTAAATGGAAAGGCAGTCTTAAAGGGATTGAGACATTTCAGCTCATGGCTCTTAGGGGGCCAGTTACTCTTACAACCTTGCTGAAAACAGAGAGCAGTGCCTTGGTAAGCATCCATCACTTCTGCAAGGAAAAATGATGTTTTGCATTCACTTTATTCAGTTTGGGTTACATGTTGTGATCTGCTGAAGGACAGAGGGCAGAAAGGCTGTGTTCAGAAGACTAATGTAGTTTAGCAAAGTAAATTTCCCCTCCTACAGTCAGTATTCCATGGAGAATCCTGCACAGGGAATATTCGAGCTACAACCTCCTCCCTATTACTAAAAAAGATTTTGCAGTTGAACAAAAGACACCAGTAGGGACTATGCAGGCAATGCATTGCCTCTAAGACTGAAAGCACTGGAATCCTGAAATGTGAAAGCACTGCACATCCAGAGCCCTGGCACTCATCTGCATTGCCAAAAGCTTAAGGGCTAAGGTAATAGCTGCATTCATTTATACTTACTAACTAATTGTACTTGGATCTTAATCCCCAAAGATGAACTACTCTTGAATTATTCCATGCTGGCAGCAGCAGAGTAGCATGGAAAAGAATTCAGATCTGTCAGGAACACTGAACTACATTAAGACAGACATATTTTGTAAATCCACTGACACCTCTTCACTAATTCAATGAGAAAATATACTCAGACATGCAAAACCAACCAGCAGTCATTCACTCATACTGGAAGTATGTGAACAACAGGTAGACTAGAGACACTTTCTAGAGCATTCTGTGCCTTTTGTTAGAAGATGTTATCCATCTCAATGGACTGTGAATGAGAAGGGGATTTTAAAACAGGTCTATTTCTGTCGTTGGAGTAATTTTCTAATTAAATTGGTACATCATAATCAAATTCCTCTATTCTCTTCTCCAGTGAACACCCTGTTGGTATCTTTAGAGTACTAATGACTCACTTCTTTCTAAATACAGCATTGTCTCAAAAAATAACTGCATATTGAATTATGAAACGCTTACTGAAGTCACTAAGTGTTAAGGTCATTGATAAAATTTTCCACTAAGATCTGCAGTAATTGAGCTCTATGCAAGCAATTCTCCATGTGACTTCTAAAATATTCCAATAATATTATAGAAGGAGATAGACATTTGCATCTCCTTCTGGTGCAAGTGTGCTGTGTACAAAGTTTTTTGATATGCAATTAACAGTGAAGAAATAACATTTGTAGTATTTTCACAATGAAGTAAACTGGACTCTGCACTATTGAATGGGAGGTTTCTGCTCTTTCCTGAGGAAGATTTTCAGTTCACAGTTGCAGGGAGTTGAAGCTTAGCATGGCAAGAAGAAATAGTCTGGGACAGTGATGGATGGCTGTAGAAATGTTGTCAGATAATGATTTTGTTCACCATAAAAATCCAAATCCTGAAAGCACTATACAAGTATACAGCTTCCCTACCACAGGCAGCCTCATCTGCTGTAAAACAGGTGTTCACTGAAGCAAACCTAGTCAGAGATACAAAAACTTGAGTGATTGCACTCTGACAGATATTCTAAATTGTGATGAAAGTTTTCTGTAGGTATGCCAGTGCAATAGATGCCTCCGTTGGCTCTAGTAAGTGCTGAATTTCAGTTTCAAATAGTTTTTAATGATATTTTATTTTCATGTTGAGCAATATGACACATAAAATCAAAGTATCTGTGAGGGATTTCCTCTCATTTTGCATTAGGAAAGGGAGAGAAAGTATAGATCAAGTTGGTAGGACCAGTAGTTTGTGTTCTGAAAAAAAAAAAAATTGTGGAAATGAATTTTGGATTAATTTCAGTGACTCCATAAACCATCAAAATGGCATACAGCATCAGCAAGAATAATTTCTGCTGAGCAGACTATTAGGAAATTAGCAGAGGTTCTAGAAATATTTATTTTCAAATATACCAAGAGCTGAATGGAATCTGGTTCTTGCTGCCTCTGCAGAAACAAAAGAGCTTCTCTCTTCAACTACATTGAGTAAATAGGGCCATGAAAAAGAGATTAGTTTGAATGCTTATCTTCCCACTGCCCACATAACTATTATTTTATCTATTTTGATTTCTAGAGGTTACAAATTATCAGGTTGTGTTTAAAGCATATGATTTCTGCAAGGAAAGGTTAGACTGCAGCCAAAACAAATCATCTCTTAATCATCCCTTCCTGGGGATAAACAAATTGTTTGCAGATGGGTTCCTTGTTCTCCACCCTGGAACCTGAGAGTAACATTATACATAATGGTATATGTTGAATTTCTACAGAGGATTTCAGTTTCCTGAATTACTTGATCATTTACAAATTTTGGTCCCACATCTGATTCTATTATCATTAGGAGCAAAGACTAATAATAATAATAATCTCAAAACCTGCCTTCAATTAAACAGTCTGGTTCAGTTACCAAATTTATCCATTTAAAATTGACTTCTACTTCTGCTGTATATCAAAGGGATTCATGTATATGTTGAATTATTTACTTGTACTAAAGGTGTGTCAAAAATCATTCAGAGGTCATTAAAAAAATAAAGAGAAAACAATCATAAATATGTTAGGCATGCACCATTTTGAGAAGGACAGACAGCTGAGCCATTAAAGGCAGTCACAGGATCACAGAACATGCTGAGTTGGAAGGGATCCACAAGGATCATTGAATCTAACTTCTGGCCCTGCACAGGACCTGAGAGTATTGTCTAAATTCTTCTTGAATTCTGTCAGGCTTGGTGCTATGACTGCTTCTCTGTTCCAGGGCCCAAATATTTCACACAATCTTTTTTTTTATAGAAGTAGATATATGTATATCTAAATTCTGGAGTCTTTGCAAGAATACTGGTTGTCCCTCCAATATTCTTATGTGGTCTAGACTGTGATCACTTGCAGTGATCACACATGAGCATCAAAGTGTGCTTCTTCTGTCTGTGCCTGATGCCATTAAATCTTCCAAAACAAAGTCTATTTCCTTCCACCACAGAAATGCATCAGCATTCCCTATCTGAGGAAGGCCTGTATGTCAGAGGAAAACAGAGAAGCCTCTGGAAGGACTTTGGTTTGAAAAGTAAGGACGTTTAAGAACAGCAAGGTTTGGAAGTAGATAAATCCTAAGAGTGTGCTCTACATCCTGAAGTTTGCTAAGACATGATCCTAAAAGCAGTGGGACTCTCAGGCAGCTGAAGATGCATCTGTAATCACTGGCATCATCTGGAATGATCCCGTGCCGCCTGCGGGTCCCACTGTGGCAGCAGCTGCTCACTCTGGTTGAACAGGTTCTGCAGCCTTGTCTAGGGGAATGTGACCATGGCAGCTCTGTCCCTGCTGTCTGCCCAGCCTCCTGTCTCTGGATTTTCCCCGCTTAGGTACTCCCAGAGCATCACCTCTCCACAGCCCTGCAGTCTTGTTTGACGCCCATGACGTCCTGGACTTGCTTATGTCTTTGGGAAGACTGATTGGAAACAAGTGAATGGGAGACTTCAATCATCTTGGATTATCGAAGTGTTACTGGTGTTACTCAGTAGGGCCAGCATGGGTTAGGTTGTTTGTGTGGCCAGGCAGAGAAACAGAAAGTTCACCATCATATCAGTTTGATAAATTGGACAGAAATATCTTTAAAAGTCTTCCACTGTACAGACAATATATGTATACTCTGCAAAAGGAAATAGGAATTCCCAAGACCAGAAGAATAAAGGAAGAAAATGGGTTGAAAGAGAAAAAAAAACCCTCCAAAGCTTCAATAAATATGGCCCACCATGGGGATATAAATTCACAACAAGGACTAGTGTGCTAGCAATGTTCTTAGTATGCTCTGGAGAACTGATCTACAGCTTGTCTTTCCTCCACTATATTTTATCTAGAGATTCAAAAGAATATCAAGGTTTGGAAGAAAAAAAAAAAAAAAACAAAAAAAAAAAAAAAAAAAAAAAAACCTATGAATTTAAGGAAAGCTATAGTAACCTGATTAAAAGGCATCCATTGTGTTGTGCTTAGCCTGCAGAGTAAGATGAATCTGCTCTTCATTTTTATCAGTCACTTCAGGTAGGACTTGTATGAGGAATCTACTGAAATTTAATATAACATTTCATTATTTTTCAACTGGATGTAGTTAGGGAGTAACTCAAACATCAGTAAAGACCAAAACAAAATCTCCAAACCAACCAACTGATCAAACAAAGAAGAAAAACCCACACCACATCCACCTAGATGCTTATATGTATCCATGCTTACATGTATCCATCAACAAAAAAACCTGTATGGTCACGTATACAGAACCATGTATATGAAAATAGATCTAAAATAAAGGTTTCCTCAGGCTACTGGAATCTCTAGCAATTAATTAGCTATAAAGCTCTCTAACCTTGCACAAAACAGGAAAAAATATGAGCCAGAATGATTTAGACAACTAAGCCAAAAGAGACAGGGAGAAGAGAAATGCAATTGGCAGGAACTACATTTTCATTTTCTTGATACCATGACTGAAACTTCTGTTCTAAAACAAAAGAAAATAATTTTTTAAACAACCTATTTAAATTAAAACATGGCTTGGTCAAGTACCAGCAAAGAAATGAAAAATTAAGTGGGGAGGATGTGAGGACATACCATTTTCAAGTGATACAAGCTTTCTACCTTATCACTTTTCTGGGACGATAAAGGCACTCAGCCTTTCAACCTTTCTCAGGCATTACATTTTCATTTTTGGTGAAGCTTTTGGGCATGTCTGCTGTCAGCTGCTGTCTCTCTTACCCTTCAAACCTAAAATACAAAATAATTAAATAAAGGATGGAAATAAATGCCTGTCTTAAGTGCAAGTTTCTGCAGAGTATTGATCTCAATTAGTTTCTCTCTGACCACATGCACGAGCCATGAGGAACACAAGTAGCAGAGTGACTGAAAATGGTGTAACCAATACAGAGCATTGTGGGACAGGTGTGGTTTGGACTTTTACTTCCTTAAACCCACCCCACATGCATGCAAGTACAGGCTTTTTTTCATGAAGCAACAGCAGAATGTCTAAAGCATATAATATATGTATATAGATGTATATAGATGTATATATACACGTACAATTCATAATGTATTTGTATGTTAAAAGTGGCTTTCAAGTTAACTATTAGTGCTTAACTTCCACATATACACATACTGATTTTATAACTTTTTCTTTCATTCATATATACATTTATATTAACATTTCAAAGGTTTTGTTATTTTATTTTATTTTATTTTGTTTTATTTTATTTTATTTTATTTGCTTGGTTTATTTATTTTATTTTATTTTGTTTTATTTTATTTTATTTTATTTTACAATGTATTTGAGGTGTTGTGAGGTGTTGTCTTATCTTGGAAAGAAAACAAGGGTATTGTTCTTCTGAGACACTTCTATCATAATATTTCTCAGACTGAAGACACATAGCTTTCGATATGATTAAAGATATATCAACAACACTCATTTAAATGTTATCACTACATTAAGCTAGCATCAGGACAATTTTTAGGTCTGATTTACAGAAGCATGGCATACAGCCTTTTTCAGGAAGAGTTTTTCTCAGTAATACCATACAAGGTATCATTTTAATGTGTACAGCTAACGATACATATTTATCCACTAAGACCTTGATACTCAAATTAACTTATTGCAATTAATTCTATCCAGTGTTAAGAATGGTGATTAACTAATTTGTAATTATCAGCTCCTCAGATCTATTTTTATGTAACTCTTGTTACAGTATGAATTAAAAATTAAGCTGGATTCGTGTGAAAATTTGCATAGAAGAAAAGAACAAAATTAATCTCTAATTAAGGTAGACTTCTGAAGGAAAGAATGCCAACATTTATAAATTTTAGTTTATTCTGAAGTCTTAATCTGTGCTCTAAAGCTGCACTGAGGTCAGTAAATATACTTCTCTATGTGTCCCAGTACTCAAATCCCCAATTGTTTGAACAGGTGATGTGATGAGATGTAGTTTTTTCTTTTCCATTAGAGAACTGGGTGCTCTTCTATCAGCCACATGGGATATGCCCTAAACAGTGTCAGAGACCAGACTGGCACTGTTCAATCAGAAGAAATTAATGTTTTATCCCTCTAGAAAATATTAAGTATTTTTCCTCCAAATACTTTGGCTGTGTTTCCTGGTTTTGCAGCTGCCTTATCTGTAATTCAAGCAGTAATATTTGCAATCTTCATTTGTACAATGCCCGCTTTAAACAATGAAATATTGTCCCTGGTTCTTCTGTCAGCAAAGAAAAACCTCAACATGGTAATGGTTAACCACAATGAGATAATTAACTTGTCTCTTGAACTGCAATGTAAAGTACAGGCATGCCTGTCTTATTTGGTGAGGACACCAAAGTTCAGAATGAAGTGGGGAAGTAAAAAAGGAAGCAAGCTCTTAACATGTCTGTCTCAATAAACACAGCAATGGGAGAAGTTTCTGCAGTGAACCTTTATTGAGGAAGAGCCTGCCCTTTCCCCTTCCCCCTTCTCCTTCCTTCTCCATCTACTGTCTAGGTGGAGGCTGGATAGTATTAACACAGAAACCCAAAAGTCCACTTTCACTTCAATATAGGTGACTGGAAAAAGTTAAGTTAACCACCAGAGCTGCAACAATGTGCTGTGCACAGAATATCTTCACAGAAGAAGTGTGAAATTAAATGCTCACTGCTGAGAGGACTTAAGAAATACATAAAAACATACATATGTGACTGAAAGTTGCTCTTAGGTCTGTGGTTCCAGAAGTGAAAATGTATGAAAATAATATGATGAAAATAAGGAAGTGATGGAACAAGAAAAAGAATAAAACTTTGTATGCTTACCTCCACTAAAAAAAAACAACAAAAAAACCCAAACAAACAAAAAAAAACACCAACAAAACAAACAACAACAACAAAACCACCAAAACCCCCCAAAATAACAACAACAACAACAAAACCCCCACAAACAAACAAAAAATTTTTTAATAGGACTCATTTTAAGGAAGTTGTATGGCAGTACTTGGCAGAAGTATGGTTTAAGCACAACCCATACTCCAATATGAACTAGAACCCCTGGCTTTGCCTCTGACTCACACGGAGAATGAATTCTCATGACTGGTTTAATTTTTGTGTTTCATTGATCATTTCAGGTCCATCTGTCTTCTCCCCCTCATCTGTTCAAAGCTGAGATTTTGCCATGGTTAACAATTTCTTTAGGATACATTTACAAAGGCAGTGAGGGACTTCCCTACTTCCTGCCGGTATACAGCCATACTTTTCTCAGTCACATAAACTTATTATCATCTTTGCTTTTTTGCCTTTTTTTTTTTTTAATAGAATTGAGCCTTCTCTGCAGCAGCATTCAAAGCAAATATTTGGTAGTTTATAATTTACTCCAAAATTTCCAGTTTTTATTTCTAGGATAGCGTCAGGCTATCCAAGTACTACTCCATATCAATTTTGCTCCTCAGAACAGATGGGATTCTAATTAGAAATTGCATTTTACCTATATTTCCTATTCAGGTACATGGGAGGACTGTCTGCCATGGGAAGGATCCCAAATTTGGGCTGTAGGAAGGAGTGGCAGAGACAAAGCATCATGAACTGACCTCCAGCCCCATTCCTCACACTTCTGTGCCCCTCGAGGGGAGGAGGAAGAAGAGTCCTAAGTGAATTTGAGACCAAGAAGGAAGGCTGGGGAGAAGGTGTTTTTAGTTTTGTTTTTATTTCTCACTATTGCACACTTATAATTTGGCAATGAATCAATTTTCCCAAGTGGAGTCTGTTTTGCCTGTGATGGTAATTGGTAAGTGATCTCCCTGTCCTTACTTTAATCCTTGAGCTTTTCCATCCTGTTTCCTCCCCATGTTGCTGATGAGAGGGTGAGAGAATCTCTGGCAGCCAGCAGCTAAAGTCAAGTCACCACAGCTGAGAAATATCCAGATATCCAGATCTGATTCCAATAAATGACATTTCTGGAGACACCTAAACTCATGGGTTGATGGAAAAACTGAGATCTGATAAGCAAAAAGCTTCTGAAAACTGTGTGAGAAAGCTTAGGTGCACTTGAGAATTGCTACTAGAAATTACAAACAGGATGTCACAGAAAAGGAGTTTCCAAAATTGATTGTGAGGTTTGATTTTCTTCCTGCTTCTAAGGTGAAAGCTAAGCAAATACTGCAAATTCCCTGACTACCTCTTCAATTTCCAGAATGTTTAGATGTGTGAGTTTTGCATGTCTGCTGTACTAGCCAGGTGGCTTTTAGTTGCAGAGGAAAGCTGATAGGTATCTATCATTCAGTTAAGGGGCTGTAAGGGGAGCAGAGATAAGCACACCACATCTCCAAACACAGGAGTGACTGCAGTCTAATGGCTGAAATTCCTCAACTTCCCACTTGTGTCATCGTTCTCTTTAAAATACAAGCTTCCCATGTTTAACAGAGTGATATTTTGGCTCTGCAAAGGAGTTTTTCACAACTTAGGTGGTTTGCAGTTAATTCGTCAAGAAGTGTTTCACCTTTCTTGGGCTGGACTCTGTGGGTGTTTGAGGCCCTGGCTGGTCAGCTGGAGTGGAAAAAGAAGGGGTTTTGCTGGTTGGCCAGTGAAACAAGGATCTGATTCAGCTGCAGGAACTGGCTGAAGTGCACTAGACTATGCTCAGGAAAGGAAACACAGGATTTCTTTAGCATAAACACAGGATCAGCTTGTGTTATTTGACACGTGCTGGTCTATGCCACTTGTAAATGATGACATTTTATTCTTGAAACAAAATCCTAGATAAGCTCTGAATACCACAAAATTGTAAAGCCTAAAAGGAATACACATGGTGCTTATGAACCATCCCATGGTTGAGCATGACTGTCTTATATACATGTTTTGAATTGTGAAGACTTTAGTCTTTCCCTTAAAAGTGACCAAGAGCTGTAGAACACTGTGGAATTCATTAGAAATTAAAGTAAATACTCATAGATTAAGAATATCTTGATTACATACCACTTAACCTAAGATACAAGGAGCTTTAACCTAAACTGGATTAGGTCACTTGTACTGGTGAAAAAGGAGAGCTTCAGTCTTGCATTTCATGAGAAAACAAATTCACCTCTGTGTGATAACAAGCCTTGTGGGCAAATAAGCTGATTGACCCCAAGTCACTGCTGATTTCTGTGAGAGTTAAAGACACCTCTTGAACCCAACATTCAAAAATGTACTGCTTTAATGGATTTTCCCCAGTAAAAATAGCTGTGAAATGAGTCTTGTGTATTACAGATAAGCTGTGCTAAATACCAAATGCAAGCATGATGGGACAACATAGAAAAATCTTATCTGCTTTAAGATTTATCAAAACAAGAACTGAAAATTAAGAATAGGAAAGGCATCACCTAATTTTCAATATTAAAAGGAGAAATCTTAAAGGCACATTGATTAGGCCTTAAGTCTCATAATTTTACTCTTAAGAAAAACCCTGTGCAATAGACTGCTTGTTTCATCCCAGACATGCTGCTGATTAAAAGTAGGAATAGCCCAGGAAGTGTAAAAGCCTTGATTTCTCTGTTCGTGAACATACGTCTTTGGTCTGTCATAACTCAGAATAAACAAATGTGAGCACTTGCAGAAAAGAACCTATTAACTGGCTGGAATTTCACCACACAATTTGCTAGGCATTTAGGGGGGGACTCTGAGATTTGGGTTTTGGTTTTTGTTTTTTTTTTCCTTATCTACTCTCACTTTCTCAATTTTAAAGAGATTAGCCAAAGGTTAGCATTTCACAATGGCAGTATTGATAAAGGTTGACTGTCTTGCTTTAGAACTCTTCAAATTTCTGGAAGCTGTTTTTAAACAGTGGTTAAATAAACAAGAATTTTAGTATAGATCTCCAGATATTTGATCATGCTTAAAGCTAATTAAACTGCACACTCAAGATATAAAACAAAAGTAATGTCATTAATGTGCAAAGAGGAAAAAGATCTGCTTTGGTCATCCCTGAATTGGTCAGACAGTTATATTAGATGATCACTTTAAGTCTTGTCCAGTCAAATTATCCTATCCTATCTTATCCTATCCTATCCTATCTCATATAAAAGGTATGGTGGATTTTCACAAGTCTACATAAAATCTCCTGGCTGTAAATCTTTCCTAAAAAAAGTATTTCTATGATTAGTAAATTGCTGTTAGAGTTTTCAATTACATTACTGGATTTTTAAATCATAAAATTAGGGCTGTTATCCCCTCAAATGCATCAAGGTCAAGTAACATCTAAAAGATATGCTACAAGGTGTCAGACTACTTTTGTAAAGTCAGAAAACAATCTTGGAACTTGTATTCTTTGCAAGGACAAAATAATCAAACTTTCTGAAAGCATGTCATTAGGAGTTTTGGACAATCCTTCAAAATTGACTTTGACAATCAAAATAAGGCAACTTCATCTTTTAAAAGATTTCTAAATCAAGACCTGCTTTTCTCTGCCTACCTTCATTCACTAATTAAATGGTCTTGTACTTGATCTCAGGCCAGCTTAGCTTCTGTATCCACTTTCCACAAAATAATGCTGAAATTTTATTTGTTTATTAATTTTATTGCTTAATGTGAGAACTTGTAACATTAAAACATCTCTGCCTGGGACCTCAAGCAGCCACATCTCTACAGGGTGAGAAGTTACCATGTGCTGGCAAATCCACAATAAATATCTGTTTGAATGCTCTTAGCCTGTGGCAAATGCAGTGTAATTTAAGTTAGCATGAAAGAAGGCTAGGCAAACTCAATTTATTTTACATTTGCCATGGGCTAAAAAAACCTCACAGTGGGCAGTTGCTGTAAATCAGCTGCTGTATTTATGAAAACAATTCTTTTGTCAGTACGACTGGTGTGAAATCAGGGAACAATCAGGATAGAAATCTGTAGTTCTGGCATTGCAGAACACAAGTATCCAGGTAGTCTATGAAGTCATCATTCTCTCAGTGTGAAATACTAGAATGAATTTATTTGATGGGAAGCAAAAGAGTTTTGGAGAAGAGTTGTTTGTGGTGGGTATTGTTAGGTTTTTAACTGGAGACAGAATAGTTCTTATCTTGCCAAGCAAACATAAGAACAACAAAACCAAAACCACAGACATCACTTTTGACATTTCAAATAAAATGACAGATCTATAAGTGTAATGAATGGAATTGCATAAAATACCAACTTTTCCTTCCTGGAAATTGATGGAAATGTGCCAGTGATTTTACTGGGAGCAAAGGTGTGTTCTTTGTCTGTGGTCAGTGTCTGTTTCTTGGTTCTCTTAACTTTGCTCAGCACTGTACAGACACTCATTTTAAACATGCTCTTGAATTTGCAGCCTCCTGAAGTTTAAAAACAGAGCAGTTGTCACCCTTCTTGCTTCATGTAAACACATTCTTAATGAACAGATCAGATAGACTATTCTGTAGAAAAAAATTCTAAGATGTGAGGCAATGTAATTGTGTTTGGAAGAGGCCATGAAGAAGTCTCAGAGGGCTGCAGCACCTCTCCTGTGAGCACAGGCTGACAGAGTTGGGATTGTTCAGCCTGGAGAGAAGAAGGTTCTGAAGAGACCTTTTGACATCTTCCAGTACCAAAATCAGGCCTCCGAGAAAGCTGGAGAGGGACTTACTCCACAGGAAAAGGGATAATGGCTTTAATCTGAAAGAACAGATTTAGTTTATGTTATGAGGAAGAAATTCTTATTTTGAGGGTGGGATGCACTGGGACAGGTTGCCCAGAGAAGAGAAGCTGTGGATGCCCCATCCTTGGAAATGTTCAAGGCCAGGCTGGATGGGGCCCTGAGCAACCTGGGATAGGGAAAGGTGTCCTTATCCATTGAAGAGGGAGTTGAAACTGAAGGATATTTAAAATCCCTTCCAACACAAACCATTCTGTGATTCTATGACAATGAAAGAGACTTCAGCAAAAACCCCTTTGGGTAAACAGTTTTTCTCCCCATGTTTTTCATCTCCTTTCTGTACTGTACTCACAGTGAAACTTCCTCTATAATGCTTAAGTGTGGATCAAGTCTTCAAATAAACTGATAATGTTAATTTATCACAGCAGGCACATTCAACTCTTAGGTGTTGGTCTCTTCTACAAGCATAATGTGTACAGAAGATATTGTGTAAGTATATCAGAAATAAAAGAAGGTTTTAAATACTATGAACAGAAAGCTGATATGGTTAGAGAGACAGAGAGGTTAAGAACATGAGAAATGCCCCCCACTTTCTGCAAAGCTGGTAGGCAAATTACTGCTGAGCACCACCACACACTGTTGTCTGTAAATTTGCTTAGATCAAAGGTATTTCAACTTCAGCTAGCTCAGGGAGTGGACAAAACCAGTTCAACCATCTAGGACATAGCATACTTCTAATCTCTCTGCCTTTCAGTTTCTTCGTCTGTATAAAGACAACATTATTTCATTTAAAAACCCTGAATATTTGCTATGAAAGAGCAAAATGTTCAATGAAAAAAAGACCATCCTATCCAAGAGTGAGAAGATAACTAGTAGGCTGTAGAGAAACAGTCATTTTTCTGTCTTTTTCTGCAGCTATTTATCATTCAGTGTCTGACAGCTTCAGCAGGATGTAGACAGTCCTCTCTAACTGCAACATCCATAAATGAATGTTTGCAGTACTTTCCTGGGTACAAAGATTATCCTGGAGCAAGGAGAAATGATGACTGAGATACCTCACCTCCTGATGTGAGTAAATAAGCTATTTGTCACTTGAAGCCAGGGCTGGTTGGGAACATAATACAACAACAGGGCTGGGGGTTGGGAATGGAGGGAAATGTCTTGCCACAATTTAATTACAAGTCCACAGAGCAGGGGAAAATTAAGTAAACCTGCCCTTTTCAGGAAAAGGAGTGAAACCAGGAGGCTGTTTTCACCTGCTGCAGGTTGTATTTTGCAAATTCTTACTTATTTGCCTAAATCTTTTAAAATAATCTTTAAAGGACTCACAATGCAAGTTTAGTCATATAATTTGAAGTTAAATTTGAGGATAGTCTTAAATACTAGTTAAACATGATAATGTAGAGGCTGAAAAACTAGGGGAATATCTGAGGATTTTATGTGTTTCACCCCTATTTTTTCTGGTACAGTTTGGTATAAGGCACTGGAAAAAACAGGATACTGAAAAGGGTGATACTCAAGCTTGATTTTGGCTGGTTTTTTTTCCCCCCTGAATTCCTCCAACATGAATCTTTTCCACAGGCTACAGTTCTTCACAAACTATTCTGGTATAGATCCTTTTCCGTGAGCCCCAGTCCTTTAGGAACACATGGCTCCTGCATGGGTCTGCCCTTTTTCCTGGCAGAAAACTACAGCCTCCTTCATTGCACCTGCACTTCCTCCAGACCCACCTCCTCTGGTGTGGGATCCTCCAAGGGCTGCTGTATGGAGATCTACCACTGTGCTCCATGGGCAGCAAGGAAATCCCAACTCTGTCATGGTCTTCTCCAGGAATCACAAGGGAACCCTTGCTCTGGCACCTGGACCACGTCCTCCTCTATGTCCATCACAGGTTAGCTCTGGCCACTTCTCAGACACTGCCCAGCAGCCCCAGGCAGACCCTGGACACCTTCATCCAGCACTCTGCTGCCCAGTGATGCTCTGCCTTAACAGTTCATCTGACTGAAAGCCATGGGAGTACTCGTGAAATAGGTTTGGGTCTGCATTTCCAAATATATTTATGGTGGTGACAATACAAAGATGAACTCCTTCCTTTATAGCAACAGAGAAGAGTACTTTGCTGCAAGATAAATAAGCCAATCTGATTATATCTTAAGATGAACAAAAGCAGTAAACTGTGGCCCTATATTGAATGAAAAATTCTCTTCGATAAAATTTTAAAAATATTTTAGGGACAAATCTAGAAAACTCTTCACATTTTTCATCCTCCCTCACCTCAATGAACAAACCTTCTGTCTACCTTTGGTGATCCTCAAATATTCATTGCATCTGATAGTGGTTCTCTAAAAAGCAGATGATCACCTCTTTGGGACATGTGCCAGACTAGCAATATCCCAAAAACTTTGGTACATAAGCCTTATGAAGTGTTGCTGGCACTGGTGGCTGAGGCACTTAATTTAATGAGATGGGCTTGCCATTGCTGCAACTGCTGAATGTGTTTTCAGCAGAGCCAAGGAAAAATCTAATTCATTAGACCTCTGACTGTGTTCAACTCTTGTTATTGTGCTGCAACATTTTGAATATAAATACAAAAGGCCCACACAAAGCAGTATTTCACTATTTGAATTTGCACATATTGCTGAAGGCCATTTCAGTCCTCCTGCTGATGTCTTGCATTGCCTTCCTGGCTGCCACAACATAGCATATGATTATATACCTGATGCCTATAAAACTATGACAAAACACACAGTTCTTACAGTATGTAACTATTGTCCTCTGTAATGACAAATGACAGCACACTTTTGTTGTATGGTGACTTGTCTCTGCTAATATAGAAAGTAACACAGCCATAACAAGAAGAAAAGCAAAAATAATAGTGCCATCACTAAAAATTGAGTCTAAAATAGGCAGAAAATTAGATCAGGGCCTTTACAAAAAGTCATCAATCCCCAGTACAGGTTTTACCTTTATTTCTTTCATAAGAAAAAAAAACAGATATGAAGGAAATTAGGACTAAGACATTGAGGAATTGATATCTGAAAATTTTGCTATTGAATATTAGCCTATAAGACTTCTGGTTTAAGGTATAGCGTTTCTTCATACAGCAGTACAGTATTTCTCAAATAATATGAAGTGAAAATATAACAATTCTAGATTGAATTTCAGTAAAAAAAAATGACATTTCTTACAGAATCCCATACCATCCTAGTCTTAACTGATGATACCAGCAGAAAATTTAGAGTACTGAACTCTACCAGAATAGAGGGTGAATTATGTGGACTGTACCTGCAGCTTTCTCTGTTTATGTCATATTCCAGCTGGGTAGCACTTCATTTGCATTTTATCTTTAGAAAACCGAAGGCCAGAAGCTCAACATCTTGTGTGAGGGGATGCAAAAAGTGTACAGCTAGATTTCAGTGAAATCCAACCCCAGGCCTCCTCCTTCTTCCATGCTGGCAAAACTCCCATTCCTGCCCCTCTAATCTCTGAACTTGGTTCTTTTCCTTGCTTGCTCCAATGGTCCTTATCTTACCAGAGACTTGACAACTCTCTAGAAAGATGTATCAGAGGAGAGAAATGAATCCCAGAAGTCACCACAAAACTCTAGATTACTGTGCAGCATCAAAATGTTGCAATTATTAAAGCTCATGTTATTATTAACTGTGGAGAGGAATTGGTTGTTCCTTCTTTAAAATCTTCATAAATGACTCATTTTCAAAATTTCATCTCTGCAGATATTATAATTTTTTATCTTTAAGCTAAATTCTCACTTCTGTCTCAGACTATATGCAGTCTATGTATATTGTATAAAACATAATGTACTCTTTATTTCCTGTCCAGTAAAACTATTTAGAATAAAAATACAGAAAAAAAATCAAAGCAAATAATTGACTTCCACGTTTTTGAGATCTGGTTCATGACACCCAGCTTCATTCCTCTAGGCTTGGAGATCTCTCTCTTTATTTTAACAGAGGTTATGGCACTGACTATCCTCAAACCCAGCCCCAGAGAACATGCACTGTTCTCAAAGAGTTCCTGCCTTGTGTCTTCACTTCATTAGCTGTTTAAAGCAAGTTCCTACCTGGAAAAAACATCCTTTTCTCACTGCCACTGGAATCAGAGACCTCCTACAGGTACCACAAAGCCCTGAGAACTCTCTTATAGCATCACTAATGAGTAACTCCACAGAAACCATTTTGTGGCAACTTGCTTTCTCTTCCATTTTCAGCATTTGCACTGTATCTTCTGTGATGTTGCCTTGAAAAGTTAAAAGCTCCCTGATAATTTTACTATTTAAGTCTCTCAGTCCAAATAGATGTACATGAAAATCCACAAATTTAAACCTAGGAGCACTACACAGAAAGACCTTCAGATCTGGTTCAATGGTGAAACTCTTGACACTCCTACAGCATTGAGATGATAACCTTTTCAGTATTATACCGTGGTGCTTTGTAGCTATTAAATATCTTCCTTGGAATTAACCTGTGAGATTCATACTCCCTCTCAATCCCTGATTTAAAATATCACTGAGTTTCACAGTCAGTCTTGAGACACACTAAAATGTTCTGCAGCAATTATGAGGGGCCAGAGTTGAACAAACCTACGGAATGTTAATGAGTCTGCAGCGGTAATTATTTTTAATTGCCTTCCATCCTATTAGAGTACCAGGTGGCAGCTATGTAACCTCACCATGGATGCTGATTGTCTACATGGCCACAGATTTCTCTGCAGACACTAATGAACAGACATGTCCACAGCCTCTGTAGAGGTCTGCTTACAGCAATTTGCCTGCTCCTTTGAACGAGAGGAGTCTGGCTCTGACCTCACTCACACCAAAATTAACTGCAAGGATATCACAGCTTCAAACAGCTTCCAGTGCACCTTAAAAAAAAAAAAAAAAAAAAAAAAAAAAATAATGTACACATGTGCAAATATAGTAAGTTCTGTTTCTACTGTGAACTGTTTAAAGGCTTTTACTTTTCCTTATCATTTTAGAAACAAAGAGAATCCTCTCCGTTCCCTGCTCACACAGCAATATAGCAAAAAAAAAGGGAGTGTTCCTCTACATTTCCCTGCCTTCTACAAGAAGTTTTTATTAAAGTTATTAATTATTAATGATAATTTTTTAAAAAAGAGGCAATTTCTAACGTGATCAGAAGAGAGAATTTCAAATGTCAGAAAAAAGCAATAACAACAGAGGTTTGTCCTATGTGTCTGTTGATTCCTAGAGGAATTCATGTGTCGTTATTTACTGAGGAAAAAAACCCCAAACCCAAAAGAAACCAAAACCAGGCAAACTAGCTTTGGTTTAAGAAAGAAACATAACATTGCATATTTAATTCCCTAGTTATAAAAACAGGTTCATCTCTATAGGATTAGTACTTTTTAATAAATGTAGATTAGTAGCTTCCTTATAAAAACATACACTACAGAAAAAAAAAATCTAATCTATAAAGAAACCTCTTTTTACTTCTGTAATAAGATGATTGTTACTTCCTGTTGTAAAGGCTGTTTAAGAGTTCTGGCTTTCAGATGCTTGAAATAAAAATGATTCCTGTTTAAATTGTACATCATCAATGACAAAGTTCTAGATGCTGTCTAACAGCTCTGCAATATCTAACAACCTGTGGTGAAATACCTGTAAAGTTTAGAAATTTCTTCTGCTGTTTTTTAATAGAAAGAAGCACTAGGAGATAAAACCTGTAATGAAGTATCATTAGATTCTCTTCTTTCTGTCCAGATAGATGCTGACCTCTTTATACTTTCTCATTTTTAAGAAATAAATTCTGCAGAAGAATTGATCCATTTATTTCATGTGTCTTTTTTTCTCCCTGCATGTTCTACCTTCTTCCCATGTATTTATTTCAGACACTTCAACTACAGACTTAGAAAACATATGCATCTTATCTGTTTCATATGAAAAATATACATCTATCTGGTGCTGGTTTTCTGCTCATAATTGAGCCTTAAAGCCACTGTTTCTTTTCATTAAAATACTTTCTTCCCTTGGCAGAAGACTGTGAATAGCCAAAGACACCTTCATCTCAGAAAATATCTCTCATCCTAGATATCATCTAGAAAACATAGATTTTATCATGACCTGAAGTATTTTGTCAGGCTCTAAACTGGTTATCTTAAACTATATTCTTTAGCCAAAAGTTCCTCCTGCCTTGGAGTGCCTGCACTATGACATGACAAAATAACCAATGTTCTTAATAAACCTACAAACTATGCTTCTGAAAATCAAGGTGTTGCAAGCTGAGTCTGTTGTTACTATTTGAAAACCTTGGCTTAGAATTTTTTTTCCTTTTTTTTACATTGAAATTGTAGAATTTTTACTCAAAAAACCTTTTAATTTCTATATATGCTGGAGGTGTTTTTATTTTTCACAATAGTCTTATTAGAAAATTAACCAGAATAAAATGTCTTGATACTCGACAATGGTATGTGTAAGAGATCAATTAAATATGTTCCTTTTTATCCAAAAGGCTATATTAAGTACTGCAGATTTGATTAGTGTTCACAGCAGCAATTTTTCCATTAATTTCTGTGCAGCTGGGGTAATTAAGAGAAAAGAAGAGCAATAGGTGTCTGAACTGTTGGAGTCAAAGACAGATGATGTAAGAAAGAGTCAGAAACGAATATTACCTTAAAATTGCAAATGAATTCAACATCATGTCCTCTATCCCTCATGTAACATGAGCCCATGACATTTAGTTGGTGTCTTCATGGTTTAGGAGAACAGCCTGGTCTATTTTTATGACCTACATGATCATATAAACATAATTTATCAAAATCATTCATTTGCAAATACAGATCACAAATAACTCCAAACTCAAAGAAATGTTGCATCACTCCTCAAGTGAAATAGGACAGAACAACAAAAAAAGAGAGTTAATTTAGAAATAATTTCACCTTTAGGAATAATAATTTTTATATGTATAAAGAGACTTATAGCTTGCCCTGGAATATGAAAGAAGTGTGCAAAATGCAGTCAAGCTTCTATGTGAAAGGCTGTAGGTGAGTTTGCATTAAGGATGGAAGATTTCACAGTTCAAGCAGCACTCTCTCCTTTGCAAACGTGTATTTTTTTCTGTTATTACCTTACAATTGTGTCAGGACTTTGTGTATCAGCACAGCTTGAACTCATCAGCAGCTAAGCTTGTTATGGATAATCTTATTTATTCTACCACCTCTCTGCAAGATAATCACATTATGGTTTTCTCAAGGGCTTATCACCTTGAATCCACCCAGGACCTGCAACACGCATGCAGAGGGAGAAAGAGATGTTCAGATGAAAAACCCAGCTAAATGTCTTTTTTCTCTTTGATTAGAATTATTACATCCAGACTGAAAATTATAACTGCTACTATTAAATCTTTCCAAAGAACAGAATTAATTGACATAGAAATTAAATATAAATGTTATGAATGACACTTTTGATAAGGAATGAACATTTACATTTTGTATTAAATGTATAGAGGGTCTAGTATATTAAAAAATACTCTTATCTGTAATGAGTTAACAATAATCCCAAAGACTACAGATATGATTTCTGTAAGAAGACCAAGATAATATTTGCCCCTCAATAAGGCACAGTGTAAAAGGGATACTTTCCTCCAACCTTTTACTAAGCACATGAAAAAACGCAGTTCATTTTCTGAGTAACTGAAAACTGGATATTGAAAGGAACTTGATGAAGTCCTGTTAGACATTTTGCTCAATGCCCAGATATCTGAAGAGACAGAATTACCTATTATTTCATCACTTGGAATTCTAATCTAGATTGGATTAAGTGCAACTAAGTATTGGGCTTAAATCAATCTTCTACTTGCAAAGTCTTCCTTTCTATAGAATCCAATATTATGCACAAAAATATAAGGCTAATTGTTTTGAATGTAACAGCTTTTCTTTTCAAAAGCATGCCAAATAAAGGTATCAGAGCCTGTCCTTTTATATGCTTGGAAAACACTTCACAAACCAAGTCCAAATTAATTTTTGTCCAGGGAATTCATATTATCTATTAGGACTTCTCTTTGAAGGTGGACTTTGACCCTTTGAGTTGTTTGATCCTATTTGATCCAATATGATGACCAAATCAGTTAAATTAAGCAACAAGTCTATATCTTCACTGTGTTCTCAGACTAATTTTCTTCTTCATTGTGTCTATTAAGACTGTCTTAAATACATCTCTCTGCACACAGTTCAATATTTTCATATGCTGCCAGTCAGCAGAAGTTCTGTAAAATATGGAACCAAGTTCTGTCTTCAGAAGCGCTCAGGTGTTAGTGGAAATTTGGTGTCCCTGTGGGCAGAACATACCCTTAAATGCCAGAAGCTTTTTATTTGGCTGTATTCTTGTGTGACTCACGTGGGTATTAGTTTGTATTAATAAGCATCAGCTATTTCATTCCCATCTATATAACTGCTCCTTACATAAGCACAAATGTTAGCACACCCTGTGCTCTGTGGAAGGTGATTAAGTGTGAAGTGCTATTTTGAATTTCAAGTGGATCCTTCTGAATGAAGTACAACACGCTGTGCAAAGTAAAAAGATTCAAGTGTTTGATTTGGTCCTCCTTCCTTTTCTCCACAGAGAAGAATTTACAGGGCTGGTAAAAGAAGACACTGACATGTCTTAAACCAGAAACAAAATCAAGCCACAGAATTTTTCAAAAGATATTTTGTAATTTAGATGTAGTTCTTTTAATGTTTGTTTACGCAGTACTCATTTGTGGCATAGCTCTGCTGTGATATATGCCAGAAAAAAATGTACAATAATGAAATGAGACTGTTATGATTTACTTTTTTCCTAAACATTTTCCAGATATAGAAAAATATATGTAAAAATTCACCAAAAAAATCACTAAAAATATCATTATTAAGGAAGATATAGACACTTAGTCACTTACACTAACATGAATATTACCAGAAAAATGCATGTTACAAGTTGAGTCAAAATGAGTCAAAGTAATGAGATACCTCACCCTCCTCGTGCTCAAACATTATTAGACTTTCTTTTCATATTTGTAGTTTCTTATTGTGTTTTCCACATAACCCACCCTTCATTTACAATTTGAAAGGGTTTGTAACCACTTTGTGGTTTGTAACCACAAATGACAAAGGAGGTGGTCCTATTCATGAGGCAAGGTAATATGTCTCTCCTGAAATTCCTAGAAGAGAATTACACAACATTTAGTTCTCTAAATAAATGGATTTATTTAGTGGATTTTTCTGGATCAGAAAGCAAAGAAGGACAGATTATGGCTTATTGGACAGCCAAGGAGTTTGCTTTGTGTAACCTCACTTTAAATACCTGGGGTAGTGGTGAATGATGATAACAGGAAAAATGCTAGAGACTGGGAGGATAACAGGAAGTGGAAGCCAGGGAAAGTAGAATCATTCAGGCCTCTGAGATCCTCAAGTTCAACTCTTAACTGAGCACCACAAGCTAGAGGTTATGAGGAAATCAATAAAGTGTGTTTTGAGCTTTGTTCTCGTATTTTGCCTACAACGCGCTCATTCATAGGTGCCTTAGCTGGGTCATTCACTGGCAGTGCCATGGGCTCAGATGTAACTGCTCAGAGTGGTCCTGCTCAGCATGCTCAGTCCCACAGGGCTGGCAACAGACCTGAGCTGGCTTTTTTAATTAATGTTTAATGGTCCCTGTGCTTCTCACCTTAGCTAAACTATCAAGGGCTATTTTATTTGGTGTACCCCTGCCCCTTGTTAGTCCGAGGAGGGTTGACCCATCATCAAAAATTTATGTTTAGTATCAGATGCTCAACAGCTTATTCAAGGAAAATGTCACTGACCCCTCTGCCCCTCCTGTGTGTACAGAAATCAGTGATCCCACAGGCAGGTTGCTGAGCTTTTAAAATGAGGCTGGTGACTTCCTGTGAGAAGGAAAAACTTAGCATCTTTGAGAACACAGATTTGGTTTTTCATCACAGAAGCGAGATTTCCTTTCTAGACTTCACTACTGAGAAATGAAACTGATGATAAAAAGAGCTAATCTCCTCCAACTTCTCTCCCTGTGGCAGTGTCTCACCAATTTTCCTTGATGAACTAGAAAGTCTCAGATGACTTCTAGGGCTTTTAAGGAACTTTTTATTTTCTCTGCAATGTAGTCACCTTATTTTAATCTTTTGAAAGCTCTTTTTCCCAGATTTCAACTTTTGGCTTAGAAACAAGAATCCCAGATACAATTATAGTAAAAATTGTTATGTTATTGACGTACGTTGTTCACAGTTGTTCACCTGGTAACAGTCATAAATCCTGTGGTACTCTCTACCACGAATTAAACCTCACTCTGACCTCCCTGCTGATACCTCTTGGTGCTATAAAGGCAAACCATCAGTACAGCTCAGAACTAAATTAACATAAATGGTTTTCTTTGCTTGGATCTATCTGCTCACTGACTTAAACAGAACCACTTATGACCAAGAAATGCTTCAGACACTTGGTTCTTCATCAGTATTTAAGAATGTTGCTTCCTGTTAATAATCTAGATATCCTGTAGCATCTTTTAATTACTGATCTGCTCTCTCTGCAGCAAATGCAAATGTTAATAAAATATTGCAGACAGATTTGCCTTGTAGCAAAGTCTGGACTGCTTATTTTGAATCCAACATTCTCACAAACTCAAACTTTTTATTTCCTTTTTTGTTTGTTTGTTTGTTTGTTTTGTTTTGACACTGCAATCTTTATTAACACAAATTTCGAATACTACGTTACTCTCCTTACATACGTATACTACACTACATATACTTCCCTTACATGCTGATACATATTTCTGAAGAGAATAAAGATCAATAATTAAAAATAAAATGGTCTATTGTAACTTAGAGTACTCAAGCTAAAAAGAAATATATTAAATATAAAGGGCAACTTTTACATAGATTTTAATGTGTGGTATTCTATTATTTCAGACCTTTTATTTGAATATACAGTTTTGTATTACAAAGGCCAGAACTTCTGCCAGTGTAAATAATAATTGTTCCCATACTTTGAGCATGTGGTTTATTGGAGCTAAGAATCTCTGCTTATAAATTTAAAAAATGCTCTAATGAAATACAAAATCTTGGGGTTTTTTTTCGTGGGTTTTTGGTTTTTGTTTGTTTCTTTTTGTTTAGTTTTGTTTTTTGATTCTTTTTTTTTTTTTTTCAGTTTGGGCACATGTGTGGCTGAAAAATCTCTGCAAATATACATACACATCAGTGTTTACAGGGAATCTCAGGGAAGGCCAGGTAAAAAAATATCACTATGTTAAGCTCTAATTTCTAATTGCAGACACCCACAACTGAAAATATCCATGAAGTGGCTCTCTGACTATCTGAGGAAAAAATTGCAGTGATACTGTGCTACACTCATGCAAAATCAACTGATTTTGCTTCAAATATTTCTGTTTTCTCCTACAGAAAGGAGACCCTCCCGGCCTCTTCACACAAACATTATCACATAAAAACAAGCAATGGGGGTCACAGTTTAGTCTAAAAGCTGTGACTTTCTAATGGGTTTTGTCTAATAGAGACAAAATTCTCCTCTGCTTCCCTCTTCCTTTCAGACACCTTTGCATATCAGCTCTAACCCTTGTCTCATCCAGCCTTGTAATATTACATATCCAGGTTCCAACATGATCGATCATCAATTCTGTGTCACCACAACACCTTCTACACAAATAAAACAAATGAAATTCTCAGACTGCTGTTAAGGTGAACCTTCCTCTGGAGCTGCCTGTATGTACTGGTGAAGTGTCCATGACTCTCTTGGACTCTCTCAAGGAAGAAATTGTGCCCTTCCATTGCATCTTTACACAACATTTAATATCTTATCAATGTTTGCTATGTACTTAATGACAACATCAACTAATTAAATAGCTTGATTGAATTTGGTATGCTAAATAGAGGGATAGAATGTTTTAATTGGTCGCACTGAACGGACGATGGGCAAGCAATGTTTCTACTTCATGTTTCCACTTTGTCAAGACTGACAACACTTTTTCTTATCTTCAGAGCTGAAAGTACTTAGGGAATAAATGCATTTAATTACTGATATAGTAAATTCATTGTTAAACAAAACAGTAGAAAGCATTCCTGTACTGGCATATAGATGAAAAATATATTTGTTTCATGTATTTAGTCTTCACTGCACCACTCTTTCTCACCAATGAAAACTTTGATGGGTAAAAAATCACATTGTTTCCATGTGCCTGTATGCAAGTTACTCAGAGAATTATTTACAAATACTGAATGATTTGAATGAAAAAGGCAAATCAAATCCTACCCAAAAAATCCTACCTGAAGAGACCAAACTTTAAAATATCCCTTATAATTCCACCCAGTCGAAGGCAGAAATTTTCACCTACTGTCAAGGTTTCCACGCACATGTCTACATGTGTCAAAGTACACCAGAATTAAACGTAAGAATGAAACATCCCTGAAGAGCAACGTGGCCTTGAAATCCAGGGACAGATACAGAAGAAACCATAGCAATTCTGGCTGTGATCCCTGCTACTCTGGGAAAACATTCGAGACTCTCCTCTCTTGTTCCACTGCTCACTGCTCTCATGGAGGACAACTTCATCCAGATAAAAAACTCAAGACAAACTGTGATTCACATCTAAAAATGAATGGCCAGAACTAACAAACAATGGGTTAATCACAGCATTGTTCCAGTGACATTTTATAGGGTATAGGTTCGCTGTTGCTAGTCAGGAACTTTATTCAGTTTGCTTCACCCAAAAGATTGAAGGATCACCCCAAGCAGCAGAAAAAAAGTCACTCACTGGAGAATGGAGGAGTGGGAGGATGGGAGGCACTCAGTCATGGGAAGTGTCCTTGGGAAGCATCCTAATCCCAAGGGAGGGCTTCTAGAGCCACTGCTTTAGAGCCACTGCTTCCAGAAAAATCACTTCAGGGGGTTTCTGTCGGGGGCATTGTGGTGTACATGCCACAGCCAGGTAAGATAATAAGGGTGTGAAAGGCTGGTGGGCACTATGAGGTCCACAGGTGCCCGAATGAAATAGTGCATAAATAAAATATTTAAAACTAATAATAAAATACTATTTATATATTGCTTTACAAATGTTGCACTAAATGAAATGTCAAAATCCACCAGAATTTGATAATAGTCTCAAAAGTATTATCAACTATAACTATAAACTAGATACCTTATAGTCAAAAATTATAAAAGTCTTTAATGTCCACTAAAGGGCTTACATCACAGTTTATATATATTTTTTCTATTTGATCAATCATTAGTTAATTGTACCTGATCTTTTCATTCTCTGTGTTTTAAGCTCTCCCTGAATCTGCTGCTCAGGTCTACTGGATGACTGGGCTAACAAAGACTACAGGTATCAGTGTGTGAATTCCTAGCCTAGTTTTTAAAGGCACAATTACAAGACAAAATTTTAAGTTAAATTGAAGTTTCTCTGTTAGATACTTTTTTATACTATAGACACCCAGATAAAAATACATTAAAATTTTTAATCTTTCATAATTTTTTAAAGATAACCTCATGTTACAATATAATTAAAGTTCTGTAGCAATTCAGTTTTACAGAAGATAAATTGTATATAAATTGCTGCTTCTATGATTCTGTGAACTAGGACATAATCCATGTTGCTTATTAAAGGCTGTTTATTGAAGGCTGAGCTTTTATTTTGCCAATCTGCAGTTATTTCTTTAAATTGTTAGAGAGAGAGAATTTGAAGATTATAGAGGATCTGCAAACAAACAAACCAAATAACAAATTGCAGCCTAGGCTAAGCCTAAAAGGTTTTCAAGCTTTCACTAATTTTTTTTTTTTTTTTCAACAACCCCACCGAGTCACAACCACCTATCCAAATAATTCAAAATTCATTACTAGAGTATAAAAATATACCAACCAAAATTTTCTTGCTGTTTATGACTGTAGCAACAATGAAAACTAAACCTGAAGTGGTTGCTTTCACAGCCTCCTAGGATAGATCCTTAACTAATATAAGCCAACATAAAACTGCTCACCAAAACAGGAACAAGGCTGCTAGAGATCAGCCTCTGAGCTCAAAAGATTAGGGATTTTCTTTCTAAATCTGTGATTTTTTTGGTACTGCTTGCAAGCAAGCTTAGCATTTGTGAGGAAAAGTCTGTGACTTGCAGTTTATTGTTGTTTCTGCCAGGATGGGAATTTTCTAAAAGTCTTTTGTACAGAGCCTTAAGAGCAAAAACCCATGCATCATTCAACTTGCCTCATTCATAGAGGTAGTGCATTTACTATATTAAGATAACCTTTTAAGGAATGACCTAATTAAAAAAAATTCAATGAAGGAAAAACAAATCACTGGCACTTAAATCTAATTGTAAGAGAAAACGCTGCGTTAACTGCTGATCCTCAGAGAAATCCAAAACCAGCAAGAGGAAAATACTACCACTCAATAAAAGTCTTGGCAACTTCCCACTGAGACCTGAAACACAATATGTACCCATCAAACACTCACCAACTTATTGGATCATTAGGTAAAAGCCAGAGTCAGCTGAAAAGAGTGCTGGTCTCTTTCAAGCTGAACTATTTCCTAGTAAAATAAATAAAGCAGGCACAAATTGCCCCACATAATAGGAATCATTAAGAATAACAAATATTCAAAAGGAATTTGCTAAATTGTGTCAATTTGAAAAGTTTCACAGTGAGGTTAACTTTTCTTTGTCGTAATGTTCAAGAAATAATAGCAGTCTGAACAATGTTACTTTCCTTCTTATGTAAAGACAGAAACCATAATGTCAAGGACATGAAATTCAAATGTTTCTCAGTGGAACTGGAAGAATGCAGATGGAAAGGAAAACGGCATCTGAAAATGTTATTGCAAATAACTCCCATTGCATAAATGTAGAAATAAAGGCAATATATATTTTTTTACTTTCTGTTCTTTAAAAAATGTTTTTTGATCCCTCCCCTTAAGCTACTACCATCTATCTATCTATCTATCTATCTATCTATCTATCTATCGTCTCCAGAAATCTTTCTGGTTTTGTTCCATACCTTCTAGAGCCTTTCTTCTTACTTCCATTTCCCTTTATAACACTTTAGTACATCTCACAATTCTGTTTCTGCCTCCTTCAATGACTCCTCTCTTCCCACTCCCCCATTAAATCTCCTTCCCTGACGAACCCCTCAGGTCTGTTTCATGACCCTCCTCTCATGCCTTGTCTCTCAAGTCTCCCTTCCCCTCTCTTCCACCTCCATCCTTCCTTTTCTCCTTGCTGTTTATAGCTGAGAGGTGAAGATAACCTCTGCATCGACCTAATAATAATAATAATCCCTGAAGATCCTCTCCAAGAAGATAGGCATATTCCAACAAACCAAAGACTATCTCAGTGGAGAGAAAAGTTCCCTTTTCCATTAGATTCCATTGTATTTCTATTTCATTACACTTTTTCTTCCTCTTTAAACTCTTTTAATGTTCCTGATGGATATATATATTAAAAAAAAATCATGTGGGAAAATTATGACTGGATTAATCAGCTATCAGTGACAGAGAGCGAGTGAGGAGGTGTGAATTGCCCTGACTTCTCTACAATGCACTGTCTAGGTCAGCTGCTATCAACAGCTGTAGATCTGTTGACAGCCAAGGACCTAGGAGGATTTATGCCATTTAGAGAACCATTCCAGTATTTGGAATGCAAGAAAAATTGTGAGCCCAACTGAGTCCTGGGTGGGAAAAGAGTCAAGGAACTTATTTTCAAGCATTTGTTCATAGGAAAACAGACCTTTTAACAGCAATCAATTATGTTTTATATATTATTTTCTTCTTAGACTAGAAGAAAATGTAATATTCCATAACTCTCATTTAACTGTTGTTTTTAATATGTACTTGAGTAGTTTCTTTCAGAAAAAAAGACCAAATGAAAATATTATCTTGCATATATTTACCTTCTTTTGAGAACAAAGCCTATTTGCTGTTCAACCCTTCCATTGTTAAACTCCTTGAATACCATAAGACACACAAGCTATCACATTACAATATTTGTAACTAATTAGATTTGCAGAACTTGACACAAAAAGAACAAAGAAATGTGCAATATTGTCATTAACTATTGACTGGGCTCTCTTTACTTGCAACTGTGAGTATATAGGTCTTTTCTGCTTTATGCTTCTTCTTTTGTGTGAAAACTTATTCAACAAAACCTCTGTCACGTTCAAACGATGACAGTTTTCTTGCACTCAGTATTAAAGAAAATGTGTTCATCTTCTCATCCAGAATGAAATTGTTGATGAGACATGAGGGAAAATAATAGATGACTTGGGTAAAAATCTTTTGTGTGGGATAATTTTCTTGATCTAAGTTACAGCGGTTGTGTTCATGCGCTCCAGAGGAGGAAGGCATCAGAGATGAGGAAAAGAGATTTGAGCAAGGTTTCTTCTTGTATCTTTGAACCCTGCAATATGCACAACTCAAACTCAGAGATATCAGGGAAATTTGGATGTGAAATAATCTCTTTTTTTTCACTTATTTGTTGTTTATTTCAAAAAATCAGAGAGTACCCTCTTGAAACAACTTAGGAAATATTGGCTTCATGTCTTTATGCAGAATATGTGTAAAGATAGGAAACAAAAAAGATATTAAAAAGTTAAGTACACTTGGAGACAAAAGTTTAAGGCAACACATTATTTTTCAAAAATATTTTCCCTTAAAGAAAAAGACAAAACCAAACATTCCTTCCCAAACAACCAAATAACAACCCTAAAAACTCCAACAATCTTACCACTCAAAATTAACAGTCTCCTGCATTTCAAAGGCTAAGCAGGGGTGGAAACATCCAAGCTTTAAGGTACCTTTTCTTATAAGGCAAAGTGCAGTTTTCTGTTCCACTTCTGCCTGTTTTCGCCTGCTTGTAGGGCAGTACTGCCTTGTAGCACACTCAGTTACACTCTGTAGGCATTCTCTGGCTGTTCTAGCCCAAATTCTAGTGGCTTTTGTTCAATGTGCTGTAGGGGTTCATTGTCCTGGCACCTTCTTGTAGATGTTTAGGGGTGGCCAGAATGCCTCCTCCCCACACCCAACTACATAGAGAAAATTTCTCTGGAATGCTCTGGCTGTGGGTCTCCAGCAAGGAGATCAATGGGTATGAACATTGAAACCTCCTTGCTTTGAGGAAAAGAAAAAAAAATCACATAAACACAGTCAATGGCAATGTGACATGGATGGGCAGGAATAAGATCAGAATATTTATGGAAGCTCACAGTCAAGTGGATTTTGTTTATTCCTCACACAGTACAACATCATTCCCATTTTTACTGTGCAAAGTTACAGTTTTGATAAAATTTTCCTCCCCACACCCAACAATCCAAGGAAAATCTATCTTACTTATTGAACATTGGCATGCCAAAATCCTTAGAAATTTATAGGTTATAAAACATGGATGTAAATTCATAGTTCAGAAGCATCTCACATTCCCAGAACGCTTTCTAGCTCGCCGTCTGCAATATAAAGCCAGACTGATCTCTCTAAATCAAAATTGTATTTTTCTGACACTTCATCTCTTTGTCAGGTTTTCTCCTCACAATATCTGTGCTACAAAACTCCCTTTCTTTATCCATTTATAGCATCATAGGACACACATCAATTTTACAGGTAACAAGACTAATGTATATGAAAAAAAAATCTTATAAATCACATTTGTGGAGAGGAAAACTCTGTTAAACACCACAGTCATTTAAAGAAAACCGATTTATTTTGCAATTTTTTTCAGCTGATGTGTAATATTTTGAAATCAGGCTCTGTCTGACATATTTATTGTGATGTTGTATATGATGTGCAATGCACATAAAGCTGTGATAGGGCATATTTTTCCCGAGGAGGGAAAACAGCCTGGTTATTCTCAAGTGCTGAAATACCTCTAACTAGTCTTTTCTTCTCTCTCATTACAAATTTTGTTACATGTTCAGCAACTCATTTGTCCCCTTTGACAACAGACAAAAGTGTGAGTTTCTTGTGATTCTGACAACTACTTTTCTCCTCTAATTACCCTCCATGAATTTGCACCCCAAAAATCTTCCTAACTGGGAACAACACCACGAGTGAATGGGTCACTCCAAACACTGATCTCTTCCTGCTTTCTGCTGTATAAACATGTAAAATGAATTATCAGTGTTATTTATCTCTAGTTACCTCTAGTGAATTTTAATGATCCAAAGGCAATACTTTCAAACAATTCTTTTGAAACCTACTCATTCAGAAAATTTCTCACCCCTCAGACACATTTGCTTTTGTCTTTATCATAAACAAATACCTTAGATAGATGGTGGAAAAGTGGGGAAAAAAAAAAAAAAAAAAAAAAAAAAAAAAGGCTGGGGGTCAGCTTAAACAAAAATGAAAAGTTAAAGCCACAGTTATAACGGTACAGGAATTGTGGTGGGAAATGTGGTTGTTACTCCCTGGATGGAAAGTGGCCAGCATGCCCAATTCTCCCACACAACACATGCTGAGGGGGGAATTAAGCAGAGGAGTAGTGCAGAGTGGAGACACCGTGGCCAGGCTCTGCTGAAATCCTTGCAGAGGAGCCAACTCAGTGCTACCTTTTAGATGATAAGCAACAGAGCGGCTGTGAACCAAGGGAGACAAAAGAAACACCAGCAAGTGCAGTAAAATCACTCTCCTGGGGTGTAACAGTGATGCACATCTCCATCCCCAGGTTATTACCTGCCTACACGGTACAACCACACCTCACTGAGCATTATGTGTGACTAGAGTCACTCAAGCTGCATGTGGTCATAGAGAAACAATGTAAAAACAAGTTAAGAATGGGTAGAAGTCAGACTAGACTCCATCATAACTTCTGGGATCAAGCTGAACTTGTCTTCTCCCTCACAAGGTTGTCTGCTGGGCTAGAGCCATCCTCTAGGAGCACTGAATGATTACCTGGAGCGAGCTTTTGTTAGGGATTAGAGCTATTCAAAGCTGTGTATTGCTTTGAATACATTTCTGCTATCAGATATTATCACCAGCAATCCTCAAACCTCAACCGGTGGCAATGTTATTAATGATGAGTATTCCATGAGCTGTTAGGAGTCAGCCAGTTGTTGGCAGAGGGAACATAAATAAAAGCATGGAGACCCGGGGAGGGGGTTCTCTCATGCTCTGTGTGTGTCTCTGAACAAGTCAGTCAAACTGCTCTCCTATTCAGTGGGCTGTTCACTGAGGGGTCCCCAAAATGGGGGAGGTGCTGACAGACTGATTGGGCACAAGGGTCTTGTTCCCGGGGTGCTGACAGACTGATCAAACACGAAAGGTTTGGGGAAGTCTCCCTTTTTACCTGACATGGATCAAAATGTGCACTGTCTCCTTTTCTTGTATGCTTAACTAAGTCCACAGAGATGACTGGGAGGTGGAGTTAGCATGTAAAACAATCCATCCTTATTTTCAGAATATTTCAATTAGCTAAACAGTTTCATGTACCCTACTGGTAGTTCCATCTGGATAATGATTTCACAGAACTAAATATATATTTTAGAGAAGTCCCTGGATTAATAAAAATGGGGAATAAAAACAACCTTTGACTTTAAACAGCCCATCCCAGATGAGAAAAGACAGTTCTGTCCGTTTACATTTCAACAAAACCTGATAAACTTGCATCTTGAAACACTTCATTATTTTTTTCAGAAGAAGCAGTATCTTTGATTCTTTATTCAGTTTGACACTCAGTCTTTCATCCCTTATTCCCCAAGGCTTTCCTCAGAAAGATTAAGAGAATATTTTCCCGTTGTATTGAAGACCAGCATAGCATTAGACAAAATTCTCAGCAACAATTAAAGGAATACCAGGATGGGGTTTGGGGTCTAATTCACCTGTTTCATTTCATTGTTTCTATGACCGAAGGTACCTCCTGTTTCTACTCATGCTTCCTTAACAACATTGCTTTGCATGAGTCGTGGTATTTATGGGGCTGAGGGGAACCTCTGGAGATCATCTGGTCCAACCCATCTGCCAAGGCAGGGTCACTCAGAGCAGGTAACAGAGGGATGTGTCCAGGTGGGTTTGAATGTCTCCATGAGCTCCCCGGGCAGCCTCTTCCAGAGCTCTGCCACCCTCCATGTCAAGAAATTCTTCCTCTTGTTCAGATGGAATTTCCTGTGTTTTATTTTATGCCATTGCCTCCCATCCTGTTTCTGGGTACCACTGAAAAGAGTCTGGCACTGTCCTCTTGACAACCACCTTTGAGATTTTAATATGTATTGATGAGTCTTAGCACTGCACTTTCTTAGTCTTCTCTTCTCTAGACTAAAAAAAAAACATATATATATATAATGAAAATATATATGCTTTTTTAATCCCTGTTATTGCACCTCTGGCATCCTAGACTGATGTCAACCAGTAGAACGCCATTAAAACCAATTAAATTCTGTTATTAAGTAATTTCAGAAGCTGAGGATCCAGCTTTCTGAAGCAAGGCTGCTGCTGGTCTGAAGGTTTAAGAAGAGATTGTACTAACATGCAAGAATTATGTCAGAACACTAATTTTTAAATGATAAAAATCCATAAAGGCTGTTGAAAATGGAAATTTTATTCGCACTCAAAGTCAATTTATGCTCTGAGTTAATAATGAAATACAAAATCTGAAGAGTCTTCTGATGCTATAAGTACACTTTAGATATTTTTGTATAGCTGCTACATCCTGTGGAGGGGAAATCTATTTATTTCAATGTGGGTGCACAGCAAAATCCCACAGTTAAATAACAGAGCTGCAGTGGCACAGGGCCTTCTGAGCGATTCTCTACTCTTATACCAGTCTAACTCTGTTGACATGCAAGTCATTAAAGCCAAATTCACACCCCTGCTCTAGGCCTGTGCATCACTTAAATCCCACTTAAACTCCCTAAACGGGGTTTTAAAAGGATTTATGAGGTGTGCAGCCTTATGAGCCTTCCAGGCTGGCAGGTGAATATCTCCGCTGATTTGCTTCACCTCTGCAAATGCTTAAAGCAAAGTTTCAGTAACTTCAGTTGTTGTCTTCCTTGAAACAGGTTCAGCAAAACTTGACAGGACTCTTGTGCTCCTGTTTGTGCTTGATCTGATTCCTGGAGTCTGGCATGAAACAATAGTTCAAGCTTTATAAATACTATAAAGTTTTATAACAATTAAGACCGAAAAGAGCACAGGTCATTATTAAACTTAGTTAAATAGAATATGAATAAAACATTGTTGGTGGA
Organism: Rhadina sibilatrix; assembly: GCA_013400275.1. Lineage (NCBI taxonomy): Eukaryota > Metazoa > Chordata > Aves > Passeriformes > Phylloscopidae > Rhadina > Rhadina sibilatrix. The sequence continues at coordinate 42,609 of VWYO01009073.1, forward strand.
TACTTCTTTTACTACCATGCTCTTCAGCTTCCAAAGAAAAAAAAATTCTAAATATTTTTAAATATGATGAATTAGATTATACAGCATCACGTTTCTGTATAGTTTAGCCAGAATTTGTGAATACATAGTACCTTGTGTAGTCTTTACCAGCGGATGATCATTTAGTCCTTCCTTTGCCTCTGCAAAAGTTGCAATCTTTCAAACCCATTTCATGGTGCTTCTCACATTTTACATTTCTCTAAGTTCTTTTTTGTTTAAATACATCATTATCCTTGGATTCTGTTTTCCTTATTTCATACAAGACATGAGCACTCTGATGGGTAGT
>VWYO01009076.1:23902-36275 GCA_013400275.1 Rhadina sibilatrix
GGGTCGGGCTGTTTGAGAGGATCAGGGGGTCCCCAAGTGCCTGGGCTGTGGGGTGGCAGGTCCCCCTGCACCTCAGAAGGTGTCGGGGGTGTGTGAACACCCCGGGTGAGCTAAAAATCCCATTTCTGCCTTAATTTTAGGGTTCTGTTCACCTATGAGGGCAACAGCAACGACCTGCGCGTGGCTGGCTCGGGAGGTGAGGATTTTGGGGACCATCCCCCTGTTCCCACGGCGTCCATGGCCCTGGGGGGCTTGCAGGGCTGATCTCACTGTACCTCCTGAGATGTCGGGGGGTTTTTAATCCCCGAGGGTGTTTAGGGGGTGCCACTGGCGGTGGGACAAGGGTGGGAACTGTGCTGGGGTGCCCGGTGTGATTTTGGAGTGAGGAATGTGGAGCAGAGCCTCACTGGCAGCTCTGCTTCTCCTTTCCTTTCACTTTCCTCCTTTCCAAAGGATCCAAAGTTTGGATCCCAGCAGCTCTTTGCATCCCTGGAGTGTTTTAGATGCCGGATTTAGGGAGGCCCACGTGGTGCTCCAAAGCCAGTCACTCAGCCAGGGCTCCCTGCTCAATGCTCCTAAAGCCCCCCAGGTCCAATTCCCTTCTTCCCACAATTCTTTTATTTATCTGGCTGCTGATTCTCACCCAAATTCCACTGGCTGGGAGGCTGAAGCCTTCAGGAAGCAGCACATCCAGGCTCAGAATTTGCATCCTCTCATCCCTCCCCAGGTTCTTCCTTAATTTCCAAGTGTTTTTCCCAGCCTGTGGAAGTTTCTGTGATGCTTCACAGGGTCTGGTGCAGCCCTTGGAGCCGGGGTTTGGAGCTTTTGGGGAATTTTGTTGAGGAAAGCTCTTGCTGGGTCCCAAAGGAGAGTTTTGGGGAGCTGCAGAGGGAGTGCCCCGAGCTCCCCCCAGCATTCCTGCCACGTCCCTCTGTTCCAGCCCTCACCAACCAGCTTCAGACTTCCAACCTTCAACTTCCCTGCCGGGTTTGGAGCCAAATTTAGAGCCAAATCATAAATATTTAATAGGGAGAGGGAAATGATCCGGGTGATGCTGCAGAGCAGAACAAGCTGTGTTGGTTTGTGTCACTCCTGCCAGGGGTGATAAGGACCATTGGCTCTTCTCCCACTTTTCAGGGCTCAGACAGCCCAGCACAGGAGGCTCTGTGGTCTGGGGGAATGTTTTGGAGATGAGAGCGTGCATTTTTGGTGGTTTTCCTCCTTTCCTGGTAGTTTATTGGTGTAGAGGGAGCAAGGCTGTTCCCTTTCATTGCCCCTGCCTGAGCCCTGTGTGGGATTTTCCCTCTGGGATTCACTCCCAAGTCCTGAAACCAGCACTGAGAGCACTCCAGGTGGGTGCAGCAGGGAGGGAGGTGTTGAGGCAGGGGTTTCCCCACGGGGGGCTAGCAGGACCTTTCCCCCTGTTACCCTTTGGCTTCCTTCTCTATTTCCCATCTTGCAAAGCAGGAACAAGGCTCAGCCAGTTCCTCCACTGCTTCACAGCGCCCTTCTCACCCTCACTGAAGTGTTTCTGAGCAGGGTTTTGTGCAGGAACCTGGGGGCAAAACGCTCTCATTAAAGCTCCCAATTGATTAGGGAGTGCAGGCAGCTCTTTTCCCTTCTCTGCCATGCCCGCACTTGGCTGCAGATCTGGGATCTTTCCATGAGGGGTTTGTGAAGCCCTGAGGAAGAGGAACTGGGTGATGAAGGCTGCTGGGGATTGGGAGTGGGTGAGAAAAGGCTGGGGTGTAACCACATGGGTGATAAATGATCAGGTTATGTGTTTACAGAGTAAACACACACAGGGCTCTGAGACACTGGGGAGGTAGGACAGCCCCACATCTGACAGGGAGAACCTCCAGGGAACAGAGCTGGGGTGGGTTTGGCTGCTCCCAGCACAGTGCAGCACGGGCTGCACTCACTGCCTCTCCTTCCTGCTGGGCCAGATGGGGGGCTGGAGGAGATGGTGGAGGAGCTCAACAGTGGGAAGGTGATGTACGGCTTCTGCCGCGTCAGGGACCCCAACTCCGGCCTGCCCAAATATNCAGATCCAGGTGCTGCTGCCGTGAATCCGCCCTGGAGGGGCTCAGGCCAGCCAGTGCTGGTGGTGTCTCCTTGCAGACGGGTGAAGGTGTCAATGACATGAGGAAAGGAGCCTGTGCCAACCACGTCAGCACCGTGGCCAACTTCTTAAAGGTCTGATCCCCCTCGGGTCCTCCCTCAGGAGGTCATTGAGTGGTTGGGGTGGGAGGGACCTTAGACCATCCAGTTCTACCCCCCTGCCACAGTCAGGGACGTCTTCCAGCCGACCAGCTTGCTCAAAAATCCCTCTGGATATTTCCTCCTTCTTACAAGAACCCTTTTCCTTCCCCTTGGGAGCTCTGGGAGCACAGACAGGACCTACCAGGGCAGGGTGGTGGGGTGGGGAGCTCCCAGAGTGACCCCCTCACCCTGTCCTGGTCCCTCCTGCTCAGGGGGCTCACGTCACCATCAATGCCCGGGCAGAGGAAGATGTGGAGCCTGAACTCATCATGGAGAAGGTGGCCAAGGCCTCCGGGGCCAACTACAGCTTCCACAAGGAGAGCATCAAGTTCCAGGACTCGGGGCCCCAGGCTCCCGTGGTGAGTTGGAGCAGTGAGGGCTTTTGGGTGCCTCTGGGTGGGGGGAAGGTCTGGTACCACTGTCATCCCATGGTGGAAGGGGCACCCTGGCCATTGACACCTCTGTGGAATGTTCAGCCTGGAGAGGGCAAGGCTCCAGAGAGAACTTAGGGCCCCTTCCAGTACCCAAGGGGCTTTCTCCAAGCTGGAGAAAGACTTTGCACCAGGGCACGGAGTAACAGGGCAAGGGGGAATAGCATCCCACTGCCAGAGGGCAGGTTTGAAGCCTGGAATCATGGCCTGGCTTGGAAGGACCTTAAAGCCCATCCAGTCCCACCCCTTGCCATGGGCAGGGACACATTGCTGGCCTCACCCAGCCCTCCTCTACATTGTGAGGCAAAGCATCAGGTTATAGGAACTTCTGAAAGAAGTCCCAGACTGTGCTGATTGGGGGTGATTTTTGACAGAAAATGCAAAAAAAAAGCTGATTTCTCTGTATCTTTCTCAGGGCTCTGTGTACCAGAAGACGAACGCAATGTCCGAAATCAAGCGGGTGAATAAAGATAATTTCTGGGCCAAAGCAGAGGTGAGTGAATGCCTGCCTTGGAGCACAGAGTGTTTGGATTTAGCTGGGGAGTCTTCTCCATGTGCTTGTTCCCTGTCTGAGAGCTGGGCAGTCCTGCCTGGAATCAGGGATAAAAGCTGAGGGAAGGGCAGAGCTGCTGCCTTGGGGTGCTCAGAGTGGAGGGGCTGAGCCTTGAGGGGGAAGGGGCTTCTTTGCCTCAGCTGAATTTGACTCAGGGCTGCTGGGGTGGGCTCGGGGAGAGAGGGCTGGGATGTACCCTGGCTGCCCTGGCAGACAGCTGGGCTGCATCCCAGCTCCCAGCAAATCTCAGAACCCTGTCACGTTGGGTTCTGTGGGGTTAAGCAGCAAGGTGTGACCCTTCTGAGTGGGTGAGTGCCCGGGGATGTGCCATGTGCCCTGGGATGTGCCGTGTGCCCCAGGGATCCACCGTGTGCCCCGGGATGTGCCCCGGGATCCACCGTGTGCCCCGGGATCCACCGTGTGCCCCGGGATGTGCCCCGGGATCCACCGTGTGCCCCGGGATCCACCGTGTGCCCCAGGGATCCACTGTGTGCCCCAGGATGTGCCCGGGGATCCACCGTGTGCCCCGGGGATGTGCCGTGTGCCCGGGATGTGCCCAGGGATGTGCCGTGTGCCCGGGGTGCAGGGGCAGTTCTGAGCGCTGGCAGTGTGACCCCCAGCCCTCTGGGGCCGGGGAGGCCGAGCTGTGTGGCCGTGTCCCCCCAGAAGGACGAGGAGAACCGGCGGCTGGAGGAGAAGAGGAGGGTGGAGGAGGAGCGGCAGCGCCGGGAGCGCGAGTGGCGGCAGCGGGAGCTGCAGGAGGCGGCGGGCCGGGAGCAGATGTTTAAAGCCAGAGCCAGCGAGATCGAAGCCCAGAAGTGAGTGGGGTTCTCAGAACGATTCCCAGGAGCCGTTCTTCTCCCGGGGATCCCTGTGGTGCTGCGTGTCCCTGGCGTTCACCTCTCTGAGCTGCCCCCGCTCCAGCAAAGGTTATTCCTTAGGGAGTGGGAGGACGTGTCCTTGCATGGAATTCCTGCAGTCCCAGGAAATCTCCTTTAAGAGCAGATATGAGGGGATCTTGCTGTAGCTGTGGGGGGAACATCTCCCTGGCTAGCCCCCAAGTAGCTTGGCTGCTTGTCCTGCATCATCCCTGAGTCTCCCTGCCCGTGGATCCTGCTCAAAGACTACTTCCCCTTTTGCTTCCCAAACTCTTGCCTGGCACCCATGGCCCCTGTTTTTGGGGTGTCAGGTCCAGGGAGCTCCAAACCTTACAGAGGCCACTCCAGGGAAATCTGCCCAGCTCCCATATCAAGATGCTCATGTCCATATCCCCAGGGAAGAGGTTCCCCTGGAATGACCCCACTATTTGGAGCAGCTCGTGCCCCTCTCACCGAGCCCCTCTCGGTGCTCCTGTCTTCGGACGTGGGCTGTAGCACCTTGTCAGCCCTGAAGTGAGGGGGAGCATTACCAAAGTGAGGGATAGCCTTTATGTGCTATTCCCAGGGACCTTTGAATAGTGGGGTGAGGTCTCAGATCCTCAGTTTTAACCCATTTGTCCCCACAGGAGACTCCAGCAGCAGCCAGAGGCTGAGAACAGGGACAGGGAGCAGCAGCAATGGGTGAGGTCTGGTGTCGGCCCCAGGCGAGGTTTAGCCAGGGTGGACAGGACAGGGACCTGGGACAGGGCAAGTGGAAACAGCCTCAAGTTGCACAGGGGAGGTTTAAGTTCATGGAAAGGGTTGTCCAGCTCTGGCACANGGGGCAGGAGGCGGCCACGCTGATCGCACAGAGAGCCGTCAACCCCCGCGACATCTTCAAGCAGAAGGAGCGAGCGGGGCCGGGGGACCTGGGGGTGCCAGCACAGCCAGGTACGGCCTGGGGACATGGGGAGGGTGCTGGGTGGGGGTCCCAGCCCCTGCTGGGTCTCTCTGCAGGTGGAGAGGTCCCAGTGGGTCAGTGGCGTTGCGAGGCCACAGCTGGAGCTGACAGCGGGCAGCTGATGCTCTCTGCTCTGCTGTGTCCCATACCTGATTCCTGCCATTTTCCAAGGTGTGGCTCTAGCCAAGTTTTAATCACACAGACAGAAGATTTCCTTGCTCTGATTCCCTTTCTGAGCTTTAAAGTTTGTTTGTTTGTTTGTTTGTTTTTTAAATTGGAGTTCACTATATTAACACCAGGAAAACGCCACTATCGCAGCCTATCCTGACTGAATGATATTTCACCCAGTTTTTTGCACTGCCCCAGCCAAGCAGAACCTTGTGCTGTTAGAGGAGNGCCTTTATGTGCTATTCCCAGGGACCTTTGAATAGTGGGGTGAAGTCTCAGATCCTCAGTTTTAACCCATTTGTCCCCACAGGAGACTCCAGCAGCAGCCAGAGGCTGAGAACAGGGACAGGGAGCAGCAGCAATGGGTGAGGTCTGGTGTCGGCCCCAGGCGAGGTTTAGCCAGGGTGGACAGGACAGGGACCTGGGACAGGGCAAGTGGAAACAGCCTCAAGTTGCACAGGGGAGGTTTAAGTTCATGGAAAGGGTTGTCCAGCTCTGGCACAGCTGCCCAGGGCAGTGCTGGCATCCCCATTCCTGGGGGGATTTAACAGTTGTGTAGATGTGGCACCTGGGGACGTGGGTTAGTGGTGGCCTTGGTTGTGCTGGGGAGCAGCTGGACTTGATGCTCTCAGAGGATTTTTCCAACCTAAATCAGCCCACCCACCACACCAAGCCCCTGTTCTCAGCCCAGAATTCCCACGTTTCCCTCGGGGTTTCCTCCTCATCCACCCTCCCTCAGTTCCTTGGGTCTGGAGGGGGCTGAAGGGGGGGCAGGTGGTTCTGGAAGGGATTGGAGGTGGCAGGAGGGGGCAGGAGGGCTGGCCAGGCCCCCAGGGGTGGCTGCTTGCCCAGCCCTCTCCCGTGCCACAGAAGGAGCAGGCGCAGGAGTACGAGGCGCAGCAGCGCAAGGGCGTCAAGAGAAGNACCCAGTTTTTTGCACTGCCCCAGCCAAGCAGAACCTTGTGCTGTTAGAGGAGTCTGATCTGATCTCTCAGATAGAAATCAGGAAGTTTGCAAACCAGAGCTGAGAGCAGCTGAGGAAGTAACTGATGATTGCGTGACACCCTCGGGTGACTGCCTCTGCCACCTCATCCTCCTCAGCCCAGCTCCCTTCACAGCACCTGAAATTGAGTCAGAATAATCACCTTCACTTTGTGGTGGGAGCATGAATCCCTGCTTCCTTGGGCAGGCAAGCCCTGGGTGGGAGAGGAGGGAATGTCTCACTGGGAAAATGTCTTTTTTGATGGTTAGACATCATGTGGAGAGACTGAGGTATTTTATTAGGATTTGATGGTTTTCATGGAGGAAAGGGAGATAAATGCCCTGGAATTGATGAGACCCAGAGACAAGGGTAGGTAGGAGTCTTGGTAGCTGGTAGGGCTTGCCTGGAAATTCTCCTCAGCTTTTATTTGGTTTGAGGAGATGAGGAGATACCAGTGCAGTTGCCTCCTGCCACAGGAAATGCACCGGCACAAACCAGTTTGCATCATCCCCTCCCAGTCTGATGCCTGTGGAGTTCAGTGTGCTCCAGAAGTCACCATGGAGAGCCAGAGGCAGGGCCATCCAGCTCTTCCTCCTCCACAAAAATCCATTTTTTAGAAAATTTTTTCCTTGGCTGCTGCTGTAACCAGTTGCCAAACTTGTTTTCCACAGGCAGGATTAGAGCTGGAAAATCCTGCCCGGGAGGGTGACCCTGCAGTGCCTCCGGGTGCACAGTCAGACTGGGAGCTCCCCTGCCTGACCAGCTCCTGCTGCCCCTTCCTTTCCTTTTCCAGGGAAGCTCCGCAGCCCATTCCTGCAGAAAGAGACCAACTCCGTGCCCAGCCCTGCCTCCTCCAGCCGGGAGGGCTGGGCGTCCCCCCCGGCCTCCCCAGTACCTGCAGCAGGTGTGTGCTTGGCTCCCTCCACTCCCCAAAGCTTTGCTCCTTGTCTGTCCAGCTAGATCTCACAAAAAATCCTGCATTTTGAGGCTGGGCTTGGAGGTTCCGTTTGGTTTTCCCCTGGGCTCTGTCTCCAGCCAGGGCTGAGTGTGCTGCTGAGGATGAGGATGGTTCCTGCTTGTCTTCAGTCAAACGCTGAAGTGCCTGGGGGGTGAGGACAGATCCTGCTGGAATTCAGGCTGGAATTTGGCTCTGCCTACCCCCAGCCTTCCCCCACACCTGCCACAGGGCCTTTGACAGTCGGGCCTGGACTGTTCCAAAATGCCCCAAGGCCCAGCTGAGCTGGCTCCATCCCTGTGCAGAGTCAGCCTTGGTTGTTTCCTTGTGGCAGTGAAGTACACGGGCACAGAGTGACAGGATGGGGAACTGGCTGCCCACTGCCAGAGGGCAGGGTTAGATGGGATATTGGGAAGGATGAGGATGGGGAGGCCCTGGCACAGGGTGCCCAGAGCAGCTGTGGCTGCCCCAGGATCCCTGGAAGGCCAGGCTGGACTGTGCTGGGATAGCCTGGCACAGTGGAAGGTGTCTCTGCCCAGCAACTTCCCAGTGCTCGGGGGGAGGAAGAGGTTCTAGAGAAGGGCTGGCTGTGCCCAGAGGCCTCCCTGTGTGCTGTAGGTGGCACCAAGGGCTGCCCTGTCCCTGAGTCATGGGATCACAGATGGGTTTGGTTTGGATGGGATATCAGAGACCGCCTAGTTCCACCTCCCCTGCCATGGGCAGGGAAGCAGGGATGTGCTGGGGCCTGGGGCCAGCTCTGATATCCAGGCCACTGTCACCACTAGATGCTGCTCTTGGCCAGGACCTCTGCTCCAGCCCTTCCCCTCCCTCTATGGGAAATTTTTCATCTTGAGCAAGTTTATCCCATCTTTGCCTTTGTCCTTTCCCTCTCAGAGAGAGATCTCTCTTATGTCCTTTCCATTGCCCCCTAAACCCCTGCTCACTCCATCCCATGCTTGCTGCCTGCTCCACCCCATGGTCTACGTGTGTTCCATCCCCTGGCTGTTCAGGAGACCCAGGGGACACCCAGCTCATTCCCAGCAGGAATGTGGTGTCACTCCAGTCTGGGGCAGGAGCCAGATGAGGGGACAGCAGGGTTTTGGTGACAGATCCCTTGTTTCTCCTCAGGACGAGACTCTGGATACAATTCTGGTGTCCCAGGGTCCCACATGGAGGAGAATCTGTATGAGGAGCCTCCAGAGCCCTCGGCCATCTATGAGGAGCCACCCCAGGTGAGTCTGGGGGGCAAGGGACCCCGTTGGGGCTGGGTCTGTGTGGAGAGCATGGCTTGTCCCATCCCTAGGATCAATCTGGAACACTTTCCTGAGCTAAAATGATAGGAAACAGCGAAAGCCCAGGGTTCAGATCTACTCAGGATGCACCCATGGAGCAAAGGAGTGCTGCTGTGCCTCTTCCCAGTGCTCCCAGTGGGAGACACTGGTGCTGAGTCCCTGGCACTCATCCTGCACCCCAGGGCCCCCCCAGCTGTTGTCAGTGCCACAGCCCAGAAGCAGTGAGGGGAAAGCATCCATCAGCCTCTGCCAAAGCCCCTTCTCCTCCTGCTTCTCTGCACATCTGGACCCAGTGGAGTTGGCAATCCCAGCTGTTCCTGGTGCACTCCAAGATCCTGCAGTGGCTCCTTGCAGGGTTGTGCTGCTGTGCTGCCCTCAGAGACAGGGGGCTCCTCTCTTTCCTTCCATGCTCACCAAACCATCAGCATTCCAAACATTTTCTCAATCTGGAATTTGTCTGGAAGTGTCCAGCAGGTTCCAAAGGATTCCAGAGGAGATGGGCTCAATGATCCCCTCAGCCTTTCCTGAGGGAAGCAAACCACAGCCAGCTCAGGCTTTGGCAGAAGTGGTTTTATCAGAAGCTGGAGTTTATCTGTTGGGGGATGAGCCTCTGTCTGCAGCAGGGCTCCCAAGGGGTCAGAGGGGTTGTCTGCCACTGCTCTGTGGTGTTTCCATTGGGACAAGATCCCAAGGGACAGGGGTTGGTGTTGAGCTGCTTTGCTGCTGTGGCAATGGCACAGCTTTCCTGGAGCCCACATTTTGTTCCAGAGGGCACCAGAACCTCCAGCACAAAGGTCTCCAAGCCTCGGGGGGCTGATGGACGTTTCTGGGCATTGGACATTGTTGTTCTCTCCCACTGTTCTCCTGGTAATTCCTGCTCTCCTCTCCTTCCTGAAGGAACAAGTTGACGATGCCAAATACGACTACAGGGTGGAGTACCAGGAGCCACTGGACCTGGCAGGGAAGGGGCTCTGTGCCCGGGCACTGTATGACTACCAGGCTGGTGAGACCCACAGAGCCACTGCCCTTGTCCCAAGTCCCTCTCCAGCTCTCTTGGAGCTCCTTTAGGCACTGGAAGGGTTTCTAAGGTCTCCCTAGAACTTCCTCTGCTCCAGGCTGGACATTCCCAGTTCTCCCAGTGTGTCTCCAGAGCAGAGGAGCTCCAGCCCTTGGAGCACCTCCATGGCCTTCTCTGGACTCACTCCAGCAGCTCCACGTCCCCCTGACCTTGGGAGCTCCAGAGCTGGGGTAGTTCAGGTGGTCTGACCCCCCTCCCCTCTCTCTGTCCCCTGCAGCTGATGACACTGAGATCTCCTTTGACCCTGAGAACATCATCACCAACATCGAGATGATCGATGAGGGCTGGTGGCGCGGCTTCGGCCCCGACGGCCACTTCGGGATGTTCCCCGCCAACTACGTGGAGCTGATCGAGTAGGGGGGCGGGCAGGGGGCTGAGGGGGGCTCCAGAGCCCTGGGACTGCTCCAGCCCCCCCCGAGCACTCAGCTCCTGCCTGATTCTTCCAAAGGATAGGTGGCTTTTTCTTCTCTGTTTCTTTCTCTCTCTCGGTGAAGTGCCATTCCCCAGCCCCTCGGCAGCGGGGCCCCCCCGGGTGCTGCCCCCCTGTCCCCCACAGCTGCCCTTGGGTGGGTGAAGGAAGGGTCCCATCCCACCCTGAGCCCGGAGTGCTGGTCTCCCCCTCCTCCCTCGGCTTTGGAGTGGGAAGGAGGGTGTGACCAATCCCTCACAGGAATTTTCAGGGAACAGATTACCTCCCCTCTGTCCTCCCTCCCACCCGTGACCTTGGACCTGCCGCAGCCACACTGGAGAAGCCACTTGCCCAATTTTATTTCACTGGAAAAGCTCATCAGAGTAATTCTGGAATCCTGACATGACCAGGAGAGGTGAACCTTGGCTCTGTTCCCCACCACCCTGAGCACACTGAGCTTGCCTCGTGTGATCCTGTGTTTTCCTCCCTGCCCTCCCCACTGTTCCTTTCCTCACCCCAAACATGCTCTGGGGATTTGAATTGGGAGTGAACAACCTCCCCTGCAGGGCAGCTCCAGCCCAGCCAAGCGCCTGGGACCCCCCTCCCCACCCCTCCAAACTCACTGTGAACAAGGAAAAGCCCAGCCCCTCCCCAACACAGAGTTTTTCCCACCCTGGTGTCACTTTAGGAATAAAAGGAGAGAAAGGCTTGGGGGGTCCCAGCTTACCCCACCCCTCCTGCAGGTGCTGGGGGTGGCTTCTCTGAGTCCCTCCCCCGAGCTCCTTCTCCTTGCTCCCCCCGGGCCCTCCCCAGCTACAATAAAAGGGCTTTTCTTTGATGATGGATGGAGCAGGATCCTGGTGGGAATTGGAGAGAAATGCCAGGGGTTTGGTGTCCGTAATGCTGGAGATATTTTCACACCAGGTTGTTGTGAGCAGGGGCCGAGGAGGGGGAAACATCTCAGCACTAATTATCTGGGTCTAATGAGGGAGGAGGCAGCCTGCAGTGGTTGGGGTCCTGGGACCTGGGTGGCCCCAGGTGGAGAGGTGGCACCGGTGCTTTGAGAGCACTGGGGCTGTTGGGGGTGCAGGGATTGTGGAGAGCAGAGGGTGGGCACGGAGGTGCAGTGGAGGGACCGTGGGGGGCTCACGGTGGCAGCCATAGGGGTGCCAGGGGCCATCTCCCACCCTTCCCAAACACAGGGTCAGGTGTGGGGACCTGGGGACATCCTGTGGCTATGGGTGTCACTCCGTGGGGCAGAGAACAGGTGGCACAGGTGGCCCTGCTGTGTGCCACATGGAGTGGCATCACACCAGGGTGCTGGAGACACTTCACCCCCTGCACTGGCACTGCCCTGTCCTGGCTGAGTCGCCCCACACCTCCCCATCCCCAGGGCTGGTACTGCACCCACCAGGACGTGGCACTGTCCCTTTCTTCACCTGGATGTGTGGGCACAGGCACATGGGCATGGAGTGGGCACAGCACGGGCTCAGTGTGACACGGGCAAGGGCATGCAGGTGGCAAACAGCCAGGAGGGGTGCTGAGCACTCAGGGCCGTGCTGTTGAGAAGAGCCAACAGAGACAGGAGCACCCAGCAGGGATGCTGAGCACCTTCCAGGGGTGCCCAGCACCCCAGGGGGGTCGTGGTGCTCAGCAGAGTGCTGAGGGTGCAGAGCCCGGCAGTGACACCCCAATGCACACACTGCAGACACCACATGAGGTAGATGGACACCCCAAGGGGCAGACAGACACCCAGAGGATGGACAGACACCCCCAGGCACAGGTGGAGGTCCCTATGGGTAGGGGGAGGCTCCCATGGACAGACAGACAACCCAAGAAATGGACACCAGGAAAACGGACAGATACCCCAACAGCCAGAGGTGTCCTGACGTACAGCCTGACACCTGGAAGGACAGACGGACATCCCGGCAGACAGACAGACCCCACGGGGGTCGGATGCCCCCGGAACAGACAGAGACCCGCGAGGAGCATATCCCACGATGGACAGACGGACAACCCGGCAGCGCCCCCTTCCAAGGGACAGACGGACGGAGCCCCGATGGACGGACCGACGGACCCCAAGAGCGCCCCGAGAGCTCTGTCCGAGGCTGCGGCCGAGCAGGACGCCCCAAAGCCCGGAAGGCGCCGGGAGTGACTCAGGCGCAGGAAAGGGTGGGGACGGGGGAGGGAGGGAAGGGAGTGGGAGTGGGAGTGGGAGTGGGAGGGGGCGCCAGGGCTGGGCCTCCCCGGGGGGAAAATGTGGCCCCGGGTGCGGCCCCTCGCATTTCGAGGGGGGCACTGAGCCTTGGGACCCCCTCCCCTCTGGGACCCCCACTCTCCTGGGGACCCTCCCTGCGCTCTGATGATGCCCTACCCCATCCTACTGGCATCCTTTCCAGGACCACCCATCCCTCCCAGGACCCCC
>VWYO01009076.1:40412-51808 GCA_013400275.1 Rhadina sibilatrix
CGATGACTGTGAGTGATGAACCGGGAAGGACCAGGCCCCCCAGCACCCCCAGCCAGCCCGGCCCTGCCCATCTCCAGAAGTTGTCCCAGAGCCCCACCCTGTGCCCCCAGGGACCTACGGGCTGCCACTCCCGCCGAAGCCCCACGAGCACCCGGACAAAGAGGATGGGATGGAGACGGATGAGGAGAAAATCAGACCCTGTGAGAGGGGGTGGAAGGGGCTGGGCAGGGTGGGCAAGGCCCAGCTGGGGGGGGCATGTGTGCCCCAGGGTCGATGGCAGAGACGGGGAGGGTGGCATGTCCCTGGGCTGGGTTACACCCCCATGGTGGTGCCATATCATCAGGGTGGGTCACACGTCCCGTGGTCAGTAGCATGCCCCTGGGATAGGTGACAAATCTGAGTGTCACCTCACTGGAGTAGATGTCACATCACCAAGGTGACATGTTTTCGGGGATGGTGGCACAACCCTGGAGTGGGTGGCATGTCCCTGGGGTGAGTGATATGTCTGCAGGTGAGTGTCACATCCCCAGGGAGGGGGCATGTTCCCCGGGTGGGTGTCACACCCCTAGCACCAGTGGCACATTTTTGGGGTGTTGCATGTTACTGGGACTGGTGTCATGTCCCTGGGGTGGGTATCACCTCCCCAACAGTGAAGCCCAAGAAAGAGGAGGAGGAGGAGGAGGAGCGCTGGGCAGAGAAGGGCCAGGACCGCAAAGGTGGGTGGCAGCCCCCCTTCCTGCCCCCTCACAGCTGTCCCCGTCCCTGCCCCCCTCACTGTGCCTTTCCCTTTCCCAGGAAAACCCAAAAAAACAGGAGGAAAGAAGTGGGATCCAGATGAGGAAGAATGGGCCCCTCCAGCAGAGAAGAAAAGTGAGTGTCCCTCATTCCTGTGGTGACAGGGACACCCTGCTGGGCAGCTTGAAACCATCACCCCCTGCTGTCCCCAGGGTGCCCCCCAATTGGGCTGGAGTCCCACCGCATCGAGGATGACCAGATGCTGGCCTCCTCCATGCTGCGTCACGGGCTGGGTGCCCAACGCGGCCGCCTCAACATGCAGGTGAGGGTCACCCCCAGCCAGCGCCCAGGCCACGGGGCACGGTGACGCCCCCACCCACCAACACACCCTCACCGCTCCCCAGGCAGGCACCAACGAGGAGGATTTCTTTGATGGGGCCTGGTGTGCCGAGGACGACAGCCGGGCACACTGGCTGGAGGTGGACACCCGCCGCATCACCCTGTTCACCGGCGTCATCACCCAGGGCCGCGACTCCCAGATCCAGTACGGGCACCTGGGGATGGAGCCGGGGACGTGGGGCAGGGGTCCAGCGTGGGGACCCCTGCCCCAACCTGTCTCTGTCCTCCCACAGCGATGACTTTGTCACCAGCTTCTATGTGGGCTTCAGCAACGACAGCCAACACTGGGTGATGTACAGCAATGGCTACGAGGAGATGGTGGGGACCTGTCCTGGGCGGGTGACACGTGAACAGTGGTGACCCTCTTGGGTACATCTCTCCCTCCTTGGCAGATGTTTTATGGCAACGTGGACAAGGACACACCAGTGCTGACTGAGTTCCCCGAGCCGGCGGTGGCCCGGTACATCCGCATCTACCCCCAGCGCTGGAATGGGAGCCTCTGCCTGCGCCTTGAGGTCCTGGGGTGCCCCCTCTCTGGTAACAGCCATCCCAAAGCAGCCTGGGGGACACGGCGGGTGGGATCTCTCCAGCCATCCCCCCGCTGCTGTGTCCCTGTCCCCTCCACAGCTGTCAGCAGCTACTACACCCAGCAGAACGAGGTGACCTCCACGGACAATCTGGACTTCCGACACCACTCCTACAAGGACATGAGGCAGGTGGGCACTGCTTGGGGGGCAGATCCAGTGGGGGCTGGGATCCGCTGTAGGGGATGGAATACTCTGGACAAATCCTTTGAGTGGGATCCTCTGTGAGGTTGGAATACCCGTGGTTGTGGGGTCCTTCATGGTGGTGGGATCCTCTGTGAGGTGGGATCCACCATGAGGAGTGGACACCTCTGTGGTGGTGGGCACATCTTTGGGGCATGGCATTCTCTGTGGTTGTGGGCACTTGCATGGCAGTGGGCATCTTCGGAGAATAGGATCCTCCATGGGCATGGGATTCTCTGCAGGGTGTGGGCTCATCCCCCCAAGCACTGCCCCCATCTCTCCCACCCTGCAGCTGATGAAGGTGGTGAATGAGGAGTGTCCCACCATCACCCGCATCTACAACATCGGCAAGAGCTCACGTGGGCTGAAGATCTATGCCATGGAGGTCTCTGACAACCCGGGCGAGCACGAGACCGGTGAGGGAGGCCTGAGGGATTGGGGGCCCCCAGCAATGGTCCCAGGTATTTGCTGACTCTCCTTGGCCCCCAGGTGAGCCCGAGTTCCGCTACACAGCGGGGCTGCATGGGAACGAGGCACTGGGCCGGGAGCTGCTGCTGCTGCTGATGCAGTTCCTGTGCAAGGAGTACCAGGATGGGAACCCCCGCGTGCGGGGCCTGGTCACCGACACCCGCATCCACCTCGTCCCCTCCCTCAACCCCGATGGCTACGAGCTGGCCCACGAGGCGGTGAGGGGGCAGCAGGGTGGGATGGGCCATGAGGCAGTGAGATTGGACAGTGGGGCGGTGGGGTAGGATGTGGGGGGCTGGGATGGGCTGTGGGTCAGTGGGATGGGATGGCAGAGCTGTAGGATGCAGCCCCACCTTCACAGCTCACCACTGCCCTGGGCTGGCCACAGGGCTCCGGGCTGGGCACCTGTGATGTGTCAGAGAAGAGGATGGGACCTGGAGCAGTGGGATGAGACATGGGTGGTGGGATGCAGGCCCCCTGGAACTCACCAGTGTCCTGGGCTGCCCACAGGGCTCCGAACTGGGCAACTGGGCACTGGGCCATTGGACAGAGGAAGGCTTTGACCTCTTTGAGAACTTCCCCGACCTGGCCTCGGCACTGTGGGCAGCTGAGGAGAGGCGGCTGGTGCCCCACCAGTTCCCCAATCACCACATCCCCATCCCAGAGCACTACCTGTCCGAGGACGCGGCGGTGAGTGCGGCACAGGGCACAGACAGCGGGGAGAGGGTGGCAGGGGGTGACACCTCATGCCCCGTGCCTGCCTCACAGGTGGCTGTGGAGACACGGGCCGTCATGGCGTGGATGGACAAGAACCCCTTCGTACTGGGAGCCAACCTGCAGGGTGGGGAGAAGCTGGTGTCCTTCCCCTTTGACACAGCCCGACCCAGCCCCCCAACAGCAGCAGCTGCCCCTCACCCACCGGACTATGAGGATGAGCACCCCGAGCTGCAGGAGACGCCCGACCACGCTGTGTTCCGCTGGCTCGCCATCTCCTATGCCTCGGCACACCTCACCATGACCGAGACCTTCCGGGGGGGCTGCCATGGGCCCGATGTAACCGACGCCATGGGCATCGTGCAGGGCGCCAAGTGGCACCCCCGGGCTGGCAGTAAGTTGGGGCCAGTGGTGTGGCTGCCCCATAAGCCAGCCGCTGGCAGATGAGCAAGCAGCTGGGTGGGCATGTCTATGCTCTTGCAGGTATGAATGACTTCAGCTACCTGCACACCAACTGCCTGGAGCTCTCCATTTACCTGGGCTGTGACAAGTTCCCCCATGAGAGTGAGCTGCAGCAGGAGTGGGAGAACAACAAGGAGTCTCTGCTCACCTTCATGGAGCAGGTGTGTACTGGGACGCGGCCACAGCTGCCCCACCCGTCCCACACAGTTCCACTCACCCCTTCTCCTCACACAGATCCACCGGGGGATCAAGGGTGTGGTGACAGACCAGCAGGGAGAGCCCATCGCCAACGCCACCATCGTGGTGGGGGGCATCAACCACAACGTCAGGACAGGTAGGTACTGCGAGGTGCTGGCGGGGTCCTGGCGGCACCGTGCCGCCCCCGCCCCAGCCTGCTGCCCCCCCATACCCACAGCCAGCGGCGGGGACTACTGGCGCATCCTGAACCCGGGCGAGTACCGCGTGTCGGCGCGGGCCGAGGGCTACAACCCCAGCGTCAAGACTTGCCACGTCCTCTACGACATCGGGGCCACCCAGTGCAACTTCGTCCTGTCCCGCTCCAACTGGAAGCGCATCCGGGAGATCATGGCCATGAACGGGAACCGGCCCATCCGCCGCGTGGTGCCCGGCCGGCCCATGACACCCCGCGAGCAGCTGCGCCTGCGCCTGCGCCTGCGGCACCGCATGCGGCTGCGGGAGCGGCTGCGGCTGCGGCGCCTCAACGCCACCACGGCCACCAGCGGCCCCACAGCCCCGCCGCCCACCACGGCCTTCTCCTTCCCCTTCAGCAGCACGGCCTACACACCCTGGAGCCTGGAGCCACCCGCTCCTGGCACCTGGGAGATGGACACTGAGACAGAGGTTGTCACCGAGCTGGTGACGGAGGCGGAGGGCTGGGAGTCGCACACGGGGACGGCGCAGCCCCTCAGCACGGCCGAAACGTACACCGTGAACTTTGGGGACTAGGGACGCTTGACCCCTCACTCTGCTTCAAGGCATCGTTGGATGCTTCGGCATCCGCTTCCAACATCTTCCCTGAGCCCAGGCAGCTGTTCCAGGTGGGCTCCAGCCCCTCACCTTGCTGCTCCCAAGGACTGCAGGCATTGTCGCCAACAGCTGGGTGCTGTCAGGGACGTGCTACCCCATCCCTTGGAGCTGGGCAGTGCCAGTCCACTGTCTGTGTCCCAGTGGGGTGGCAGGGGTGGTACTGCTCTCCTGGGCGGGGCCCATGGAGGCAAGCATAGCCTTTCTCCTCTCCATACAGTTTTTGTTACACAAATAAATCAAGTTATATTGGTATGAACATCTTGCCTCTCCAGTGCTCCCCCAGCTCTGTCACCCTCCCAGAGGACAGACAAAGGCAGTGGGTGCCAGGACCCCTTGAGGGGTGGGGGCTTGTGAAGCCTGTACTCTCCACGTGGTCAGTGTCCAACTTCCATGTCCCTGTCCTCACTGTCAGCCCCGAAGCCGGAGAAGGTGATGGGCTGGCAGGTGAGATCGTGCAGGTTGACGAGGCAGGCAGTCTGCGTGGCACTGAAGTCTGGCACCGTCACCAGCAGCACCCGCTGCCCCTCCTTCCCTGTAAACACAGGTGGGTGTCAAGCAGGAGTCCCCTGGCAGCCCCCAGCACGGGTTCCCAGCCTCTGCGAGGGTCTGCGTGTGCTGTGAGACCCACCTTGGAGCAGCTTGGACTGGAAGTGGGGCGCATTGCCACAGAAGTAGACGTGAGGGCACTCGGTGAGGATAAACGGGTCAGATTTGTAGAACGGGTAACAGCCTGGGGAAGAGGGGAATTAGGGGGGGAGCCCCTGGCAAAGCCACTCGTTCAACAACCCCCCAGCCCTCACCATACCCAGAGTGTCTGGGGCCGTGGGGCTGATGTGTCCTGCCAGCAGTGTCCACTCCAGGATCTCCAGGTAGTCGTCCATGCTGCTGTATTTAAAGATATCGCTGATGTTTTGTCCCGACGTCCCCAAAAACCTACATTATGGGGGAAAGAAAGAAAGGGAGCTGCAGATGCTGGACGTGCTGGGACATGTCCCCCGGTCCCACTCCACTGACAGTCACCAGAGCACACCAGGTTTATTTACCTGACACCGTCCAGGGTGGCCTGGTAGGGGTTGGTGACCAGGTGCAGAGTGGCGTAGGCGCTGGCCAGGGGCAGCATGCAGCGGTGCAGGGGCTGCTGTGGCAGGGTGTAGTTGGTGGGGTCAAACTCACCAGGCATCACATCCACAGGCACAGAGGTCTGTGGGTAGAGCGGGGATCAACTGGGCGGCCAAAGTGCCCTCCAAGGGGGCTCAGAGCAAAGCCCTGGTGTCACTGCTGCTCCTTTTCCCAAGGCCACCCCACCTGGCTTCACCAGGGAGGCCAGATCCCAGGAGAAGGATCTGGAGCTGTGATCTGCCTCCCCATGTGGGCTGCTCAAAGGGAAGTTGGGTGCTGGGGAAAGGGGCTTTGCCACCCTGCACCCCAGCCTGCTACCCCACCTCAGGAACAAGGTTCCCTCCCCCAAAGCAACCTGATTCCCCGGCCAACCCCGAGCACTCACACAGAGCTGTCGCAGGATCTCATCCAGCATCTTCACAGCCTCCACACTTGCAGCCTGTGTCTTCTTGGTCAAGTACTTGGCCTGTGTGAGCAGGAAGACAATGAAAGACAACCCTGCACCCCCTGTTCCCCCTCCCCACACCCTCCCAGTGCCCTGGGTGCACAGTGAGGCCACAGCCCCCTCCCTGCTGTACCTTGTTGATGGTGTCTCGGCTCTGCGTGTTCTGGCTTAGCAGATTCCCAGCCAGGATGACACGGGTGATGTGGGCAGCACAGCTCTGCTCGCCCTCTGCACCCAGCTGCCCCGTCACCACATCCACCAGCAGCTGAGTGCTCAGCAGGGCCTCCCCACTCACACTGCCCAGCCCCAGGCCCGAGGCCAGCAGCACAAACCTGGATGGATGCACAAGTTCAGGCATTGTGCCAAGCTCCCAAACTTAGGGGCTCCGGAGAGCCGGGGCAGGGGGCCCAGACCCCCCGCCAGCCCTCTTGGCACAAGGGACTCAGAGACACAGCAGGGACACAGTGCCAGCCCCAGTGCTGCTGCTGGGTAAGTCCTGAACTCACCGGCTGGAGCTGGGCCCATTCCAGGGCAGCGGGGGCGGCAGGTCGGCGAAGCAGTGATCCTCCACCAGGAATCTGCCATCGTCCTGCTCGGAGCCGTACACAGCCAGGATGGTCCCTGCAGCACAGCAGGCACTCAGCCCTGGCCAGCACCTGCAGGACAGGTGCCATCACAGAGCCACCGCTGTCCCTTACCTGTCACCAGCCTCTGCACATCAATGGCTCCTTCCAGCTTGATCCGCTGCAGCTCATCCTCCAGAAACAGCTCGTCAGAGGGCTGGATGTACTTGGGCAGGGGTGGCTGAGGCACCAGGTTGTGCTACAAGGGCATAGGGAGCACTCTGACAGCCTCAGCAAGGACCAGCAGCCCCCATGGACCCTTCCCAACCCCAGCCCCCCATCCCCAGTACAGCCAACACACCAGCTGGGGGCCCCAGCAGCTGGAAACCCCTGGATGGGCTGGTTTCACTGAGCATTGGAAAAGCATCACTGAGCAAGAGAGGTGGCAAGCGGGGGTGGGGGGGGAATACAGATGGACAAAGGGTGGGTTTAGATTAGATATGGGAAAGAAATACCCTGTGAGGGTGGTGAGGCCCTGGCACAGGGTGCCCAAAGAAGCTGTGGCTGCCCCTGGATCCCTGGAAGTGTCCAAGGCGAGGTTGGATGGGGCTTGAAGCAACCTGGGATAGTGGAAGGTATCCCAGCCCATGGATCAGCTTTAAGGTCTCTTCCAACCCAACCCATTCTGTGTCTCCATGAATTCTTAGGGAGCACACACACACATGCACGCCAAGAGGTGGCACCGAGGTGGCACCCANTGAGCACTGGAAAAACATCACCGAGCAAGAGAGGTGGCAAACAGGGGTGGGGAGGAGCAGGAGGGCGTGAGCCCATTACCTCCTCGCTGANCTCCATGAATTCTTAGGGAGCACACACACACATGCACGCCAAGAGGTGGCACCGAGGTGGCACCCAGGGACAGGCTGGGCACAGGGTGTCCGTCCTGCCGAGTTCTCAGGGAGCTGCAGGGAGGAGCAGGAGGGGGTGAGCCCATTACCTCCTCGCTGATCTCCTGCAGGATGGAGGGCTGGAGCTGCATGGACTTGAAGAGCGTCCCCACCACGCAGCACTTCTCTCCTGCCTGCAGCTCCGAGAGCCTGCGCAGCGCGGTGCCGCTGCCTGTGGAGAGACGCGCGTCACCACGGCGGGCATGGCACGGCACGGCACGGGGCAGGGCTGCTGGGGAGCCCCAGCCCGGGGGCAGCTGAGGAGCCCCAGCCCGGGGGCAGCTGAGGAGCCCCAGCCCGGGGGCAGCCGAGCAGCCCCAGCCCCGAGGCCAGAGAGGTTCTGGGGAAATGTTGGGAAGGCTCCTGCTTTTCCTGGAGGCATGGCGCCCAGCAGACATGTGTGGGCCAGATGGGGCCGAGGAGCATTCCAGAGCCTGCAGGCCTGCAGGCATTTCCTCTGTGCTGAGGGGAAAGCTGGGTCACGATGGTGTGTTTAGCTCCCAGTAACAGCTCTGCCCGGGAAGGTCCAGGATGAAGTGTTCCTGCCCTTGGGCACGGGGGGCCTGCTGTTCCTGCTCTTCATCCAGGGTGTGACCCAAACATCCTACTGGGAGCTGACAGGCAGGATCACTCAACACCCCCAAACCTGATCTCCGACAGGGCTAGGTCCTCTGCCCCAGATCCCTGCTGGAAGTCAGGATCCCCATCACATCCAGAGAAGATCCTGGCATGCTGACAAGTCCCTGGGCTTTAGGCAGGGATCCACAGGGGATACAGGCTGGGAGAACCCCGGGAGCTGCAAGAAGCATGGCAGCCCCAGCTGCATCCACTTTGTGGCTGAGGAGCAAAAATCTCCCTCACTACAAGGTGAGTGCAAAACTTCTTATCCCACGCCTGGGGACCCAGAGGAGGTCCAGCCCCATCCAGTGTGTGTCCTCCCATCCAGTATGTGGCTATGGGACTGTCATTCCCTGTTTAAACCACCCTGTGGAGTCCCTCTTGAGCCTCAGACCCTGGAGAGGAGCAAGGAACCTGCTCCTGGTTTCCTCTCCCAAAACAATGCTGCCTGTGCCAGCTCCTCATCCTTTCTAGGTGACATTTCTCCTCCCAAAAACTTCACTTTGCTCATTATGCACTGCACGTGACTCTTGTCCCAGGGAGAGCACCCTGCTGCCAACCCTGGCACCCCACACTGGAAACATGGATTCTTGAGCCCAGGAATGCAAATGCTCTGAGTCAAAACAAAAACAATCCTGCCGAAACTTCTTATTTTTGGCTCAAACTCCCCAAAATGTGTGTTCAGGGGGAGGGGGCCGTGCTCTCCAGATTTTTGCCTGCAGGAGCTTCCTGCTGGGAGACAAACCCTAAAATCTGGTCCCATCCCAGGACTCCAGGAGGTGGAGCTTTACAAACCATTGGGTTCTGTCACACTTGGCAAAGTCCAGGGTGGCCAACCAAGAAATCACATCTGCCGTGGGAGCAGCACTGGCTTTGCTTCCACACAGCCCACGGGGCTGGGGAGAGCACAAGAACAGGCGTCCAGCCCAAAAGCTTCCACTGAAGGGGTTTTTGCCCATAGAAGGGCAAAGCTGAAGGAAATTCGATCTCAGGCCGTGCCCAGGCGAGGGGGCAGAGCTCCAGCAGCACCGGCATTGCCTCACCCCGCGGATGGAAACTCTGAGTGTCAGGGTCCCACCCGCAGAACCACAGCCCTCCCCAGGCAGGAAACAGCCCCCACTGGCACAATCAGCCCCCTCTCACCCCCCTGCACCCCACTTCCTGGCCAGGGCCCCCCAGCCCCACCGTGAGAAACCTCACACTCAACTCCTGCTCCCACGAGTGTGTGGGGCGATGTGACAAAGACAATCGTGGTGTCCCTCCCCACACCCCCTTCCATCTGTGATGGGGAATGCAGTCTGTCCCAAGGCTAGAACTCCAGGTGGGAGCTGCAGCAGGAATACCACATAATCCAGCTGCAAATGGATCATCCCATCATTACTGTGCACCCCAGAGCTGGGGGGCTGGGCTCTGCTGCACATCCCCTGTCAAGGGTGTAAAATGCCACTGGAGACTGGCAGAACTGGGTACACTGGAGCTGCACAGGTTGCAGGAAGGCTGTGGGGTGGATCACAGCCTGGCAGGGATGGACTTCCCCTGGACTGGAAGGATCTTGCCCCCAGGGATGCCTGCAGGGTACATCCAGCCTGAGAACAGGAACACTCACTCACTTCTGGGCTCCAGATATGAATCTGGTCAAACACAGAGATAAAATCCAAAGGCAGCTCTACAGATCTTTGTTGCCAAGGCCACCACTAACCTATGTTCCCAAGTGCCACATACACACAGCCATTATTTCCCCACAGGGATGGGGACTCCAGCACTGCCCTGGGCAGTCTGTGCCAGAGCTGGACAGCCCCTTTCATGAAGGGATTTTCCCAATATCTCACATGAACCTCTCCTAGTGCAACTTGAGGTGTCATGTCTTCTTGTCCTGTCCCTTGTTTCCTGGGAGAAGAGCCCAACCCCCTGCTGGCTGCACCCTCCTGCCAGGAAATTGTGGAGAGAGAGAAGGTCCCCCCTGAACTTCCTTTTCTCCTGCCTGAGCCCCCCCAGCTGCTCCTGGTGCTCCAGCCCCTCAGTGTTTTTTCTGGGGCTGGGCCCTGATCACAGAATTTCTAGGTTGGAANACCCTTCCCCAGCTTTGTCCCTATTCCTGGACACGCCCAGCCCTTCAGTGTTTTTTCTAGGGCTGGGCCCTGATCACAGAATTTCTAGGTTGGAAGAGACCTTCAGGATCATCAAATCCAACCTGTGCTCTATCACCTCAACCAGACCATGGCACCCAGTGCCACATCTAACAAAAGAGGCTTTTGTTAAACACATCTATCACCTCAACCAGACCATGGCACCCAGTGCCACATCTAACAAAAGAGGCTTTTGTTAAACACACCCAGGGATGGTGACTCCACCACCTCCCCAGGCAGCCCATTCCAATACTTTATCACTCTTCCTGTGAAAAACTTTTCCCTAATATCCAGCCTATACTTCCCTTGGCACAGCCTGACGCTGTGTCCTCTCCTTCTGTCAGTGCTGCCTGGAGTAAGAGACCCCACCTGAGCACAACCACCTTCAGGGAGCTGCAGAGAGCGATAAGATCACCCCCGAGTCTCCTTTTCTCCGGGCTGAGCCACCGCAGCTCCCTCAGCCCTTCCTGACAGGGTGTGTGCTCCCAGCCCCTCTCCCCTGCCCGCGGGGGCTCCCCCAGGCTCACCCCATCGGCCCCGGGCGCGCTGCTCCAGCCCGGGCCGCATGCCGGCCAGGCGCACGGCGTAGATGTGGGCGTACTGCCGGGAGAAGCTGCGCTGGCCCAGCCGGAAGGGCTGCGAGCAGTCCGAGTAGCCCGACACCGGCACCCTGGGGAAGGTGGGGGGCTCGGCCGAGGGGGGGGCCAGCAGCCCCTGCGCCGTGGGGGCGGCCTGCTCCGAAAACATGCCGCGGGACACGGCGGGGGGCTAACGGCGGCTCTGCAAAATAAAGCGGCGAGTTAGGGACCCCGGCGCCTCGAGGTACAAGGGTTCCCCTGGAAATGATCTTCCCCAGCCCCGAAACACAAACCGTGCCTGACTCTCCCTCTGCGCACTGCACCTCCTCAGCCCCGCTTTGTCCCCTCTCCTCCCGACCCGGGGCATCCCCAAACTCATCCTGGTGACGAGACCACCCTCTCCCAAAA